>CAJYYI030000235.1:15000-17500 GCA_913789915.3 Sphecodes monilicornis
CCGGTTCGTACCCATATCCGCAGCAGGTCTCCAAGGTAAAGAGCCTCTAGTCGATAGATTAATGTAGGTAAGGGAAGTCGGCAAATTGGATCCGTAACTTCGGAATAAGGATTGGCTCTGAGGAGCGGGGCGTGTCGGGCTTGGTCGGGAAGCGGGTCTGGCTGACGTGCCGGGCCTGGGCGAGGTGCAACACGACTTTTTGTCGTGGGAATCCGAGCTCGGTCCCGTGCCTTGGCCTCCCGCGGATCTTCCTTGCTGCGAGGCTTCCGTCTAGAACGGTCGTCCTCTTCGGCCGCCATTCAACGCTCAGCTCAGAACTGGCACGGACTAGGGGAATCCGACTGTCTAATTAAAACAAAGCATTGCGATGGCCCCCACGGGTGTTGACGCAATGTGATTTCTGCCCAGTGCTCTGAATGTCAACGTGAAGAAATTCAAAAAAGCGCGGGTAAACGGCGGGAGTAACTATGACTCTCTTAAGCATCCGTGTCGCTCCATCGGCGCCTGCCCTCCAGCTTAGCCGTCCGACTGTTTCCAGCCAGACGTTGCCCGGCTCCCACCTCGTGGAGGTGTGGAGGGCACGGGAGCCACATTACATCAAGTGGCGCCATTGGAGTGGTACGGATGCTGTCGAGAGACATAGTTAGCAAGCAGTCTCCTTCTCGTGGGTCCCGCCGCCAGTACCTCCCTCGGGAGGGAAGCCAAGAACTGCCACTGCGATTCAGGCATCTGGGCTAACCACCCGGGTGCTGAGGTGATACCGGTTAGCAATGACAATGGTGAAGCCTCGGATGGGGGAACCGCGCCTGGCTCCGCGCGTTTCCTCAGGCCAAGACGGCCTCGACAGGGAGCCACTGACGACGACCTGGCTATGTCACCGGCTACGATACTTGTCTCGACCCCCTTCCAAACACGATGTTGCATGATATGCGCCAAAGCTGGAAGGGGAAATATATATTTTCTCCGATTTGCTGATGAGCTCCGCCATTATCAAGAGGCGCACCAACGGAGTTCTCTGCTATTCCGCTGTAGCAGATGTAATAAGGAATTCAGCAAACGGCATGGAGCAGACTGTCACCGCCCCAGATGTCCAGGTGTTCCGCCTTCTGAGGAGGGCCAGCAATGCGAGCACTGTAAACTTAAATTTAACACAAAGATAGGTATGAGTCAACACCTGAGACATCGTCATCCAGCTGCGAGAAACGAAGCACGACGGCTCGCGGCTGAAGTCCCGAAGGACCCTCAGGTTTCTCGCCCAAATAAAACTTGGACGGACGAGGAAGAACGGCTACTGGCTGATTTGGAGGAACGATTCAAGCATGAGAAGTTCATAGCCAAGGCCATATCGAGAGTCCTGACAACCAAGACCGTTAAGCAAATCCGGGACAAAAGGGCGGATGCTCGCCGCAAGATGGAAAGACAACGGATCCATCGTGCTGCCCAGCCTGCTAGCCCAATGCAGGCGGAAGAAGAGAATCGTCAGAACCGC
Source organism: Sphecodes monilicornis (assembly GCA_913789915.3). Classification (NCBI taxonomy): domain Eukaryota; kingdom Metazoa; phylum Arthropoda; class Insecta; order Hymenoptera; family Halictidae; genus Sphecodes; species Sphecodes monilicornis. The sequence continues at coordinate 16,490 of CAJYYI030000235.1, forward strand.
AACGAATCGGACAGCGAAGAATGGGCTGACGCTTCTGACTGTCCTATTACTTCACCACCCGCCGAAGAGGTCCCGGCGAGTGGGCGGGACAACTCCCCTGATGTTGCCGAAAACTCGGAATTTGATATTTGGGCACAGCGGATCATCGAAGAAGCCTTAGTTGGCGTAGTTGGTGAGGAACACCCTCTAGCAGTAGGGGAGTATTTGTCCCAAATCGATGGTCTCCTGGACGCCGCAAAAACGGCACTTGGATATATATCGCAGGACGACATCGACAAAGTCTACGGCCTGCTGATTTCGTCCCTGCCGGCTAGCGATCGGCGCCGAGGGAAAGCGAAACGGCGAGGGTCGGGAAAGAGGACCTACCGGCGGTACCTCTTCGCCAAAACACAGGACCTCTTTAAGAAAAACCCAGGCCTTCTTGCAAAATATGTCCGTAATGGCATAGACTATTGGGTCCAAGGGGACCTCCCCCTTCAAGTCGACGATATCAAGCAGATGTATGAGGGATTGTGGGATACAAAGCCGGACATACAACTGCCTGACTTGGGTGATAAGGAGGAAAGTCTCTCCCTCAACGACCTCCTTACGTCGATCACGCTCCAAGACGTGAAGAATCGGATCACTCGGATCAAAGCGGGCACTGCTCCTGGCCTCGACGGGATTAAGAAACGCCAGCTGCTATCCCGCGGAGCAGTGGATTCTCTTCGAAAGTTGTTTAACCTCCTAATGGTCACCGGTTTACAGCCTTCTGAATGGAGGAAAAATCGCACCGTCTTGATACCTAAGGAAGGAAAGGATAGTAGTAAGTGCGAAAATTATCGTCCACTTACTATTAGCTCTTTATTGTGTCGATTATACTGGGGAGTGATCGACGTTAAACTTAGGACACGAGTGCGATGCACCCCTCGACAAAAGGGTTTTACATCAGAGATGGGATGTTACAACAATGTGCACATTCTGTCGGAAATCCTTGCACACAGCAAGGTGCATGAAGGCCTGGTAGCGGTT
>CAJYYI030000235.1:22500-27500 GCA_913789915.3 Sphecodes monilicornis
TACGCCGCTGGCACTTAGAAAAAATTATTTCTCCTTTCGTACGATAACCAAAGCAATACGCCGCTGGCACTTAGAAAAAATTATTTCTCCTTTCGTACGATAACCAAAGCAATACGCCGCTGGCACTTAGAAAAAATTATTTCTCCTTTCGTACGATAACCAAAGCAATACGCCGCTGGCACTTAGAAAAAATTATTTCTCCTTTCGTACGATAACCAAAGCAATACGCCGCTGGCACTTGTCGTGCAATTCGGAGGTTGGTACGAAAGCAATACGCCGCTGGCAACTTGTCGTGCAAATCGTAGGTTGGTACTGAAGCAATACGCCGCTGGCCACTTGTCTTGCAGATCGGAGGTTACTACTCAAGCAATACGCCGCTGGGAACTTGTCGTGCAATTCGAAGGTTGGTACCGAAGCAATACGCCGCTGGCAACTTGTCGTGCAAATCGTAGGTTGGTACGAAAGCAATACGCCGCTGGCAACTTGTCGTGCAGATCGGAGGTTACTACTCAAGCAATACGCCGCTGGGAACTTGTCGTGCAATTCGGAGGTTGGTACCGAAGCAATACGCCGCTGGCAACTTGTCGTGCAATTCGGAGGTTGGTACGAAAGCAATACGCCGCTGGCAACTTGTCGTGCAAATCGTAGGTTGGTACTGAAGCAATACGCCGCTGGGAACTTGTCGTGCAATTCGGAGGTTGGTACTGAAGCAATACGCCGCTGGGAACTTGTCGTGCAAATCGGAGGTTGGTACGAAAGCAATACGCCGCTGGCAACTTGTCTTGCAGATCGGAGGTTACTACTCAAGCAATACGCCGCTGGGAACTTGTCGTGCAATTCGAAGGTTGGTACCGAAGCAATACGCCGCTGGCAACTTGTCGTGCAAATCGTAGGTTGGTACGAAAGCAATACGCCGCTGGCAACTTGTCGTGCAGATCGGAGGTTACTACTCAAGCAATACGCCGCTGGGAACTTGTCGTGCAATTCGGAGGTTGGTACCGAAGCAATACGCCGCTGGCAACTTGTCGTGCAAATCGGAGGTTGGTACGAAAGCAATACGCCGCTGGCAACTTGTCGTGCAATTCGGAGGTTGGTACCGAAGCAATACGCCGCTGGTAACTTGTCGTGCAATTCGGAGGTTGGTACGAAAGCAATACGCCGCTGGTAACTTGTCGTGCAATTCGGAGGTTGGTACGAAAGCAATACGCCGCTGGCAACTTGTCGTGCAGATCGGAGGTTACTACTCAAGCAATACGCCGCTGGGAACTTGTCGTGCAATTCGGAGGTTGGTACCGAAGCAATACGCCGCTGGCAACTTGTCGTGCAATTCGGAGGTTGGTACGAAAGCAATACGCCGCTGGCAACTTGTCGTGCAAATCGTAGGTTGGTACTGAAGCAATACGCCGCTGGGAACTTGTCGTGCAATTCGGAGGTTGGTACTGAAGCAATACGCCGCTGGGAACTTGTCGTGCAAATCGGAGGTTGGTACGAAAGCAATACGCCGCTGGCAACTTGTCTTGCAGATCGGAGGTTACTACTCAAGCAATACGCCGCTGGGAACTTGTCGTGCAATTCGAAGGTTGGTACCGAAGCAATACGCCGCTGGCAACTTGTCGTGCAAATCGTAGGTTGGTACGAAAGCAATACGTCGCTGGCAACTTGTCGTGCAAATCGGAGGTTGGTACGAAAGCAATACGCCGCTGGGAACTTGTCTTGCCGAACGATGACTGCTCCGTTTCAAAAATTATTACTCCGAAAGTACGCATCGGAGCTGTCTGTATTTTCTATATGTGTCTTAAAACGCACCGTTTAATCGATTGATATTGCTGAAATTCGTGAAAAATAAATTTTGAAAGAGTTTCATACGTCGGTGAATGTGCCGCTGGGACTTAGAAAATTTTCGGAGCACGCCGCGAGAACGATCGCTGCTCCGTTTCAAAAATTATTACTCCGAAAGTACGCATCGGAGCAGTCTGCATTTTCAATATGTGTCTTAAAACGCACCGTTTAATCGATTGATATTGTTGAAATTCGTGAAAAATAAATTTTGAAAGAGTTTCATACGTCGGTGAATGTGTCGCTGGGACTTAGAAAATTTTCGGAGCACGCCGCGAGAACGATCGCTGCTCCGTTTCAAAAATTATTACTCCGAAAGTACGCATCGGAGCTGTCTGTATTTTCTATATGTGTCTTAAAACGCACCGTTTAATCGATTGATATTGCTGAAATTCGTGAAAAATAAATTTTGAAAGAGTTTCATACGTCGGTGAATGTGCCGCTGGGACTTAGAAAATTTTCGGAGCACGCCGCGAGAACGATCGCTGCTCCGTTTCAAAAATTATTACTCCGAAAGTACGCATCGGAGCAGTCTGCATTTTCAATATGTGTCTTAAAACGCACCGTTTAATCGATTGATATTGTTGAAATTCGTGAAAAATAAATTTTGAAAGAGTTTCATACGTCGGTGAATGTGTCGCTGGGACTTAGAAAATTTTCGGAGCACGCCGCGAGAACGATCGCTGCTCCGTTTCAAAAATTATTACTCCGAAAGTACGCATCGGAGCAGTCTGCATTTTCAATATGTGTCTTAAAACGCACCGTTTAATCGATTGATATTGTTGAAATTCGTGAAAAATAAATTTTGAAAGAGTTTCATACGTCGGTGAATGTGTCGCTGGGACTTAGAAAATTTTCGGAGCACGCCGCGAGAACGATCGCTGCTCCGTTTCAAAAATTATTACTCCGAAAGTACGCATCGGAGCAGTCTGCATTTTCAATATGTGTCTTAAAACGCACCGTTTAATCGATTGATATTGTTGAAATTCGTGAAAAATAAATTTTGAAAGAGTTTCATACGTCGGTGAATGTGCCGCTGGGACTTAGAAAATTTTCGGAGCACGCCGCGAGAACGATCGCTGCTCCGTTTCAAAAATTATTACTCCGAAAGTACGCATCGGAGCAGTCTGCATTTTCAATATGTGTCTTAAAACGCACCGTTTAATCGATTGATATTGTTGAAATTCGTGAAAAATAAATTTTGAAAGAGTTTCATACGTCGATGAATGTGCCGCGGGACTTAGAAAATTTTCGGAGCGCACCGCTCCGAGTAGTACGCTCGGCCATTATTTGCAATTATTTTTGTTAATATGCTTCAGAACGAATTTTTAATACGATATTTGTTGTTAAAACGCCAATTGTTACAATGATCTAACATTAAAAATCGTTTAAGAACATTATTAAAAAAGTTTACTCTTGACCGTGAGAGCTAAAAAATTTTCGGAGTACCGTGATATATAATGAAAAGTTGTGTATTTTATGTAGAATAATCTAGTAATGTGAAAATTTGTTGAATTTGAGAACGCCTTTTTTCGCGGTGAACGTGCCGCGGGACTTGGAAAATTTTCGGAGCGCGCCGCTCCGAGTAGTACGCTCGCCCATTATTTGCAATTATTTTTGTTAATATGCTTCAGAACGAATTTTTATTACGATATTTGTTGTTAAAACACTAATTGTTACAATGATCTAACATTAAAAATCGTTTAAGAACATTATTAAAAAAGTTTACTCTTGACCGTGAGGACTTAGAGAATTTTCGGAGCGCGCCGCTCCGAGTAGTACGCTCGCCCATTATTTGCAATTATTTTTGTTAATATGCTTCAGAACGAATTTTTATTACGATATTTGTTGTTAAAACACTAATTGTTACAATGATCTAACATTAAAAATCGTTTAAGAACATTATTAAAAAAGTTTACTCTTGACCGTGAGGACTTAGAGAATTTTCGGAGCGCGCCGCTCCGAGTAGTACGCTCGCCCATTATTTGCAATTATTTTTGTTAATATGCTTCAGAACGAATTTTTATTACGATATTTGTTGTTAAAACACTAATTGTTACAATGATCTAACATTAAAAATCGTTTAAGAACATTATTAAAAAAGTTTACTCTTGACCGTGAGAGCTAAAAAATTTTCGGAGTACCGTGATATATAATGAAAAGTTGTGTATTTTATGTAGAATAATCTAGTAATGTGAAAATTTGTTGAATTTGAGAAAAAAAATTTTCACTCATTTTTGCGGCTAAGTCCGAAGAGCCTTCTCGAACGGGCTGTTGCCGCGGCGGTTTACCACCATAAGCGCGCGTGCTAAACTCCGTGCGGCGCCGGCGTCACGGCCGGCCGTTCGGTATCTATAAGGGAGACGACGGTCCGGACGAGTCGGTCGGTTCAGCGCGCGCTCGTGGCTATTCTACGATCTCGGTCGAGAAGCAGTCCACGGCGCCTCGAGACTTCGGTCTCGACTGTTTCGCACCGTGCTTCGTATCGGATTATTCTCTACACAGCATTGCCACGGGTCGGTGTCTAAGACCGAATGGCCCTTATGTGGCGAGCCTCCTTCGGAGGTTGGTGACTTGTATGCACTTTCGTGTGTATACTCGTACTAACTGAGCATCAACTCATATGTCCGAGCGACGAATTTATACGAGATGAGAGAGTAACAGAGGAGTGTCTTCTAAAGACGAAATATATAAGAAGCCGATGCGCAAACGATGTTTGGCATACGGAAGAGAGAAAAATAAGATTTTGAAATATATAGAGGTGTCCTAAGTCGATATGCCTAGCACGAGCGGAAGAACACGCTTTCTCGCAAGTCACAGCATGTGTCCTGTCCGCGCTTCCTCGGTACTTGTGCCGATTATGTCCAGCTCAGTGGTTACGTGCTTCCGCGATGGATGTTCAGCGTGAGCGTACGTGCTTCCACGATTTTAGGGCACCACCCGAAAAAAGGAAATTGGCAAATAAAATTTACAGAAACCTATCCCTGTATGATCTGAAAACTTGTTTCAAAAGGTATATTTAAAAGGAATTTGAACAAGTTAAAATATATCTTGGGCAAAGGTATTTTCTAAAGGAATTGTCCAAGATATGTAACCGAGAACGAAAGGTATGTTTAAAAGGAATTCGTTCGAGGTGTGTGTATAACCGTTCAAAAGGTATGTTT
>CAJYYI030000235.1:30000-32500 GCA_913789915.3 Sphecodes monilicornis
GGGACGAAATCTCAAACGAGAGACGAATGACACGACACACCGATATATCACCTCGTGTGCTTGCGTGAAGGTGAAGCATCGCATTATTATATCTATCTCTCGTTTATACCTGGAGTCTGTACTCGGGTCTTCGGGAATCGTGTACATATTACCGACGTTCGCATTTACAAACTCGAACGAATCGGTACCATGCGATTTCCGTCGGACGCTGATGATACAACTCAAACACGAACGGCGAGAATCGATGTTTTTTTCACCCGCCACACAATATCTGATACTGTGTGTGTCGCCGTCGTCTCTTTGAGAGAAAATACCTCGTGTCAAAGAGTTAGATTTACGCCTTTGGTCTGCGTGTGGAGGCTCTCGATAAATTTCGGACATTATTACGGCCGTAAGAACAGGGATGCAAGCGTCGATTAGAATCCAAATGTCGCGCTTCCTCGGTCTTCGGTCTGTGTATAGTATCCGAAACGTCCATTCGAGAGACGGTGTGTGTGTCTCCTCATCTTTCACGATAGATTGAGAGAGAGGTGTACCACACAGGGTAGCCTGGAAAACCGCGGTTGAACGTTGCTCGTTCACGAACGATATATCCGACTATATATTAGTAGGAGATGTGTAGTATAGAAGAGACGGGAGAAAATGTGGACCGGCTGTGAAGCTCGTTTTTTTAAAGCTGTACAACGAGAGTCTTGACACCCTACTCCTGTGGCCATAGCGCACAAGAGCTTGGGACGAATGACCGTGTACGGCCAGAGCCGGCTGCGAAGTCCCGCGAAATCTGTCTCTCTTTCTACATATATCATCTCTCTATGTATATCGGAGTTCGCGTATAACCAAGAGCACTAAACGTCGCCGCAATGCGCGTTCGTTGTGACACGAAATTCGAGAGGACCGGCTGCGAAGCTCGCTTTTAAAGCCGTGCGTCGCGAGTCCGACACCCGTCTCTGCCCGCGTACCGCGGCCACGAGTATTGGGACGAACGACCGCGCACGGCCAGAGCCGGCTGTGAAGTCCGTTTGTATCGATCGCGTTCAACAACGCGCGCAAAGAGAGAGTGCAAAGGGAGAGAGAGAAAAGAGAATTTGTTTCGAGAGGACCGGCTGCGAAGCTCGCTTTTAAAGCTGTGCGTCGCGAGTCCGACACCCGTCTCTGCCGCGTACTGCGGCACGAGTATTGGGACGAACGACCGCGCACGGCCAGCAGAGCCGGCTGTGAAGTCCGTTAGTATCGAATAATATGGTTCGCAAACTCTCTCCAAAGCGCAGCACACGACGCAACTCTTGAGAAACTTTATTTCGAAAGTAGTAGGAGGAGGAGGAGGAGGAGTAGGAGGACCGGCTGTGAAGCTCGCTTTTAAAGCCGTGCGTCGCGAGTCCGACACCCGTCTCTGCCGCGTACCGCGGTCACGAGTATTGGGACGAACGACCGCGCACGGCCAGAGCCGGCCGTGAGTCCCCTCTCCCCTCATCTAACCCAGACCTAACTTATCGAAATCGTTCTCGACAAAAAAGAGGAGAGAGTGTGTGTATGGAGAGGAGGAATCGTCTGGATCCATGTATCGGGTTGTCTCTACGAAAAGACCCCGTCGTTTTCAGATTTCCCCTCTCTGTGTTTTCCATTTTAAGGCTTTTCAATGTACTATTCGCCCGGCCGTCAGATACGCGAGACGAGCGTTGTGCTCTCTCTCGACCGTACTCTGACGGTTTCCGTCTTAACGGGACGTTCGTGTCGTTTTTTTTTTTTTTAAAAAAAAAACGACGCCTGAATCTCCTTCGCGCGCTGGTTGGAGTTTTCAGGTATCGGCGTTCTTACGAACCGCAGAACAAGAGACATACACATATATACGATTGATGATCAATCAAATTATATACGATTACCCTGAACGGTGGATCACTTGGCTCGTGGGTCGATGAAGAACGCAGCTAATTGCGCGTCAACGTGTGAACTGCAGGACACATGAACATCGACATTTCGAACGCACATTGCGGTCCACGGATACAATTCCTGGACCACGCCTGGCTGAGGGTCGTTTACGTAACCAAATACTGCTTGCGTTGCTCTTCTAAGTCCCCGCCGTCGCTTACCTCTCCAAGAGACACAATTGGTATATTATAAGAAAAATTGTGTGGAGGGCGCAAAGAGCGTTTCTGAGTCGGGTTGCGAAGAAGATGCTATATATACGTACGAGCGATGGATGGGCGTATCGTCGGCGTTTGACGCGGTTCTGTGTGAAAATTGCCAATTTCGCATTGCGTTGTACTGTTTCCGGAGACGAAGACGATGGGTATATCTGACGTGTATCACACGGACTTGCGTGAGTGTTTTCGGCGTCGCGAGTCGTGTTTATTCATGTATAAACACGACCGCCCGCGAACACCGCTCCGTGCGCGACAGATCGAAATCTCTCTCTCCGCGTGGAACGGCTCGCATTCGCGGAAGAAGCGTTTCGCGCTCTCGAACGTTATACGCGCTCCCGACGTCGCCTGAAATGATGCGT
>CAJYYI030000236.1:5000-7500 GCA_913789915.3 Sphecodes monilicornis
AAACTGACCCTCCTGAACACTACATTTCCCAACGGCGGAACCGCGGGATTCAGTGCTGGGCTAATTCCTGTTCGCTCGCAGCTACTAAGGAAATCCTTGTTAGTTTCTTTTCCTCCGCTTAGTAATATGCTTAAATTCAGCGGGTAATCTCGCCTACTCTGAGGTCGTCAAACGTGAAAAAAAAATAATTTTTTTTTCTTTCTTGTATTACACCCCGAAAGCGTTAAAACAAAAAAAAAGAGTTCGTCGCTCGAGAGCGTACAGAGGAGCACAAAAAAAAAAAAAATGAAAACAAAACTTCTCTCTCGACGAAGCTTCGAAAAGAACACCAATTCGATAATAATATCAAGATTTTGCCTTATGCGCCTCGCCAAACTTCGCGCGTGTGGCGTGTGTCGTCTGTCTCTCTCTGTCTATAAAATTCAATTTCTTCATTTCGTCGTCGAACGGAAACTCTCGCTGGACGATCCTCTCTCGGATCGCGCGGTCTCGCGTACGACAATGAAGAATAAAAGACATTAAGGATAACGACACAACGTTACACACACGCTCGTGTATGGGGCGACCGACAAAAACGGGTCTTTTCTGTTACCTTCGGCCGAGCATGTTTCGGAGAGATATTTGTGTGAATGACAACAACGAAGTTCGAAAGCCACTCCATAGAGGAGTTGTGTATATCGGTAACCCGGTGGGTGTTCTCTCTATTATTTTACACACAGACACACGGGGGTACAGAAACGCTGCGTCGCGATATTATCCGATCAAACACGAAAATGAAAAAGAGAGAGAAAGAGACACGCGAGAGGTCTTGGAATATCTTGGTCGTCATTCAATTCAAACGAACGTGGCGATGGCGAGAGAAACACAACTCTTGTCGTGGATCGGCGAGGACACGCGACGAGACGGGGAGATATTATTTATCTCCACCCGATACAAGTACGCGTGCGCATCCCGCACAATGCCAACAACATTTTGGCTGTTGTCTCTCTACGTTTGTCCATCGATCGTCAAAGCGTTCGTAGAACGAGAAACCTCATCTCTCTCTCGCGAAGAACTCTCTTCTTCTCTCGTCTCTTTCAAGATCAATTTTGTGTTTGTCGGAAGTCGCTAGCAACGACGACCCTCCGCGTCGACGCGTGTTTTTACTTAGAGGCACATCTCCACGCGCAGGCGTACGTCAATATCTCTCTCCCTGGGGCTTACGTTGTGCGTGCAAACACATATTAATATCTCCTCTCTTTCATTTTGTATTTGTGTCCATTCTCTCTGTAGTCGTCTCTCTGTGTGTCGACTCTTTTTATGTATTGTATAACCTTTCGGATATGAATACGCATCATTTCAGGCGACGTCGGGAGCGCGTATAACGTTCGAGAGCGCGAAACGCTTCTTCCGCGAATGCGAGCCGTTCCACGCGGAGAGAGAGATTTCGATCTGTCGCGCACGGAGCGGTGTTCGCGGGCGGTCGTGTTTATACATGAATAAACACGACTCGCGACGCCGAAAACACTCACAGCAAGTCCGTGTGATACACGTCAGATATACCCATCGTCTTCGTCTCCGGAAACAGTACAACGCAATGCGAAATTGGCAATTTTCACACAGAACCGCGTCAAACGCCGACGATACGCCCATCCATCGCTCGTACGTATATATAGCATCTTCTTCGCAACCCGACTCAGAAACGCTCTTTGCGCCCTCCACACAATTTTTCTTATAATATACCAATTGTGTCTCTTGGAGAGGTAAGCGACGGCGGGGACTTAGAAGAGCAACGCAAGCAGTATTTGGTTACGTAAACGACCCTCAGCCAGGCGTGGTCCAGGAATTGTATCCGTGGACCGCAATGTGCGTTCGAAATGTCGATGTTCATGTGTCCTGCAGTTCACACGTTGACGCGCAATTAGCTGCGTTCTTCATCGACCCACGAGCCAAGTGATCCACCGTTCAGGGTAATCGTATATAATTTGATTGATCATCAATCGTATATATGTGTATGTCTCTTGTTCTGCGGTTCGTAAGAACGCCGATACCTGAAAACTCCAACCAGCGCGCGAAGGAGATTCAGGCGTCGTTTTTTTTTTAAAAAAAAAAAAAAACGACACGAACGTCCCGTTAAGACGGAAACCGTCAGAGTACGGTCGAGAGAGAGCACAACGCTCGTCTCGCGTATCTGACGGCCGGGCGAATAGTACATTGAAAAGCCTTAAAATGGAAAACACAGAGAGGGGAAATCTGAAAACGACGGGGTCTTTTCGTAGAGACAACCCGATACATGGATCCAGACGATTCCTCCTCTCCATACACACACTCTCTCCTCTTTTTTGTCGAGAACGATTTCGATAAGTTAGGTCTGGGTTAGATGAGGGGAGAGGGGACTCACGGCCGGCTCTGGCCGTGCGCGGTCGTTCGTCCCAATACTCGTGACCGCGGTACGCGGCAGAGACGGGTGTCGGACTCGCGACGCACGGCTTTAAAAGCGAGCTTCACAGCCGGTCCTCCT
>CAJYYI030000236.1:12500-15000 GCA_913789915.3 Sphecodes monilicornis
AAATAATTGCAAATAATGGGCGAGCGTACTACTCGGAGCGGCGCGCTCCGAAAATTCTCTAAGTCCTCACGGTCAAGAGTAAACTTTTTTAATAATGTTCTTAAACGATTTTTAATGTTAGATCATTGTAACAATTAGTGTTTTAACAACAAATATCGTAATAAAAATTCGTTCTGAAGCATATTAACAAAAATAATTGCAAATAATGGGCGAGCGTACTACTCGGAGCGGCGCGCTCCGAAAATTCTCTAAGTCCTCACGGTCAAGAGTAAACTTTTTTAATAATGTTCTTAAACGATTTTTAATGTTAGATCATTGTAACAATTAGTGTTTTAACAACAAATATCGTAATAAAAATTCGTTCTGAAGCATATTAACAAAAATAATTGCAAATAATGGGCGAGCGTACTACTCGGAGCGGCGCGCTCCGAAAATTTTCCAAGTCCCGCGGCACGTTCACCGCGAAAAAAGGCGTTCTCAAATTCAACAAATTTTCACATTACTAGATTATTCTACATAAAATACACAACTTTTCATTATATATCACGGTACTCCGAAAATTTTTTAGCTCTCACGGTCAAGAGTAAACTTTTTTAATAATGTTCTTAAACGATTTTTAATGTTAGATCATTGTAACAATTGGCGTTTTAACAACAAATATCGTATTAAAAATTCGTTCTGAAGCATATTAACAAAAATAATTGCAAATAATGGCCGAGCGTACTACTCGGAGCGGTGCGCTCCGAAAATTTTCTAAGTCCCGCGGCACATTCATCGACGTATGAAACTCTTTCAAAATTTATTTTTCACGAATTTCAACAATATCAATCGATTAAACGGTGCGTTTTAAGACACATATTGAAAATGCAGACTGCTCCGATGCGTACTTTCGGAGTAATAATTTTTGAAACGGAGCAGCGATCGTTCTCGCGGCGTGCTCCGAAAATTTTCTAAGTCCCAGCGGCACATTCACCGACGTATGAAACTCTTTCAAAATTTATTTTTCACGAATTTCAACAATATCAATCGATTAAACGGTGCGTTTTAAGACACATATTGAAAATGCAGACTGCTCCGATGCGTACTTTCGGAGTAATAATTTTTGAAACGGAGCAGCGATCGTTCTCGCGGCGTGCTCCGAAAATTTTCTAAGTCCCAGCGGCACATTCACCGACGTATGAAACTCTTTCAAAATTTATTTTTCACGAATTTCAACAATATCAATCGATTAAACGGTGCGTTTTAAGACACATATTGAAAATGCAGACTGCTCCGATGCGTACTTTCGGAGTAATAATTTTTGAAACGGAGCAGCGATCGTTCTCGCGGCGTGCTCCGAAAATTTTCTAAGTCCCAGCGGCACATTCACCGACGTATGAAACTCTTTCAAAATTTATTTTTCACGAATTTCAGCAATATCAATCGATTAAACGGTGCGTTTTAAGACACATATAGAAAATACAGACAGCTCCGATGCGTACTTTCGGAGTAATAATTTTTGAAACGGAGCAGCGATCGTTCTCGCGGCGTGCTCCGAAAATTTTCTAAGTCCCAGCGACACATTCACCGACGTATGAAACTCTTTCAAAATTTATTTTTCACGAATTTCAACAATATCAATCGATTAAACGGTGCGTTTTAAGACACATATTGAAAATGCAGACTGCTCCGATGCGTACTTTCGGAGTAATAATTTTTGAAACGGAGCAGCGATCGTTCTCGCGGCGTGCTCCGAAAATTTTCTAAGTCCCAGCGGCACATTCACCGACGTATGAAACTCTTTCAAAATTTATTTTTCACGAATTTCAGCAATATCAATCGATTAAACGGTGCGTTTTAAGACACATATAGAAAATACAGACAGCTCCGATGCGTACTTTCGGAGTAATAATTTTTGAAACGGAGCAGCGATCGTTCTCGCGGCGTGCTCCGAAAATTTTCTAAGTCCCAGCGACACATTCACCGACGTATGAAACTCTTTCAAAATTTATTTTTCACGAATTTCAACAATATCAATCGATTAAACGGTGCGTTTTAAGACACATATTGAAAATGCAGACTGCTCCGATGCGTACTTTCGGAGTAATAATTTTTGAAACGGAGCAGCGATCGTTCTCGCGGCGTGCTCCGAAAATTTTCTAAGTCCCAGCGGCACATTCACCGACGTATGAAACTCTTTCAAAATTTATTTTTCACGAATTTCAGCAATATCAATCGATTAAACGGTGCGTTTTAAGACACATATAGAAAATACAGACAGCTCCGATGCGTACTTTCGGAGTAATAATTTTTGAAACGGAGCAGTCATCGTTCGGCAAGACAAGTTCCCAGCGGCGTATTGCTTTCGTACCAACCTCCGATTTGCACGACAAGTTGCCAGCGACGTATTGCTTTCGTACCAACCTACGATTTGCACGACAAGTTGCCAGCGGCGTATTGCTTCGGTACCAACCTCCGAATTGCACGACAAGTTCCCAGCGGCGTATTGCTTTAGTAGTAA
>CAJYYI030000236.1:25000-27500 GCA_913789915.3 Sphecodes monilicornis
CGCGACGCCGAAAACACTCACGCAAGTCCGTGTGATACACGTCAGATATACCCATCGTCTTCGTCTCCGGAAACAGTACAACGCAATGCGAAATTGGCAATTTTCACACAGAACCGCGTCAAACGCCGACGATACGCCCATCCATCGCTCGTACGTATATATAGCATCTTCTTCGCAACCCGACTCAGAAACGCTCTTTGCGCCCTCCACACAATTTTTCTTATAATATACCAATTGTGTCTCTTGGAGAGGTAAGCGACGGCGGGGACTTAGAAGAGCAACGCAAGCAGTATTTGGTTACGTAAACGACCCTCAGCCAGGCGTGGTCCAGGAATTGTATCCGTGGACCGCAATGTGCGTTCGAAATGTCGATGTTCATGTGTCCTGCAGTTCACACGTTGACGCGCAATTAGCTGCGTTCTTCATCGACCCACGAGCCAAGTGATCCACCGTTCAGGGTAATCGTATATAATTTGATTGATCATCAATCGTATATATGTGTATGTCTCTTGTTCTGCGGTTCGTAAGAACGCCGATACCTGAAAACTCCAACCAGCGCGCGAAGGAGATTCAGGCGTCGTTTTTTTTTTAAAAAAAAAAAAAACGACACGAACGTCCCGTTAAGACGGAAACCGTCAGAGTACGGTCGAGAGAGAGCACAACGCTCGTCTCGCGTATCTGACGGCCGGGCGAATAGTACATTGAAAAGCCTTAAAATGGAAAACACAGAGAGGGGAAATCTGAAAACGACGGGGTCTTTTCGTAGAGACAACCCGATACATGGATCCAGACGATTCCTCCTCTCCATACACACACTCTCTCCTCTTTTTTGTCGAGAACGATTTCGATAAGTTAGGTCTGGGTTAGATGAGGGGAGAGGGGACTCACGGCCGGCTCTGGCCGTGCGCGGTCGTTCGTCCCAATACTCGTGACCGCGGTACGCGGCAGAGACGGGTGTCGGACTCGCGACGCACGGCTTTAAAAGCGAGCTTCACAGCCGGTCCTCCTACTCCTCCTCCTCCTCCTCCTACTACTTTCGAAATAAAGTTTCTCAAGAGTTGCGTCGTGTGCTGCGCTTTGGAGAGAGTTTGCGAACCATATTATTCGATACTAACGGACTTCACAGCCGGCTCTGCTGGCCGTGCGCGGTCGTTCGTCCCAATACTCGTGCCGCAGTACGCGGCAGAGACGGGTGTCGGACTCGCGACGCACAGCTTTAAAAGCGAGCTTCGCAGCCGGTCCTCTCGAAACAAATTCTCTTTTCTCTCTCTCCCTTTGCACTCTCTCTTTGCGCGCGTTGTTGAACGCGATCGATACAAACGGACTTCACAGCCGGCTCTGGCCGTGCGCGGTCGTTCGTCCCAATACTCGTGGCCGCGGTACGCGGGCAGAGACGGGTGTCGGACTCGCGACGCACGGCTTTAAAAGCGAGCTTCGCAGCCGGTCCTCTCGAATTTCGTGTCACAACGAACGCGCATTGCGGCGACGTTTAGTGCTCTTGGTTATACGCGAACTCCGATATACATAGAGAGATGATATATGTAGAAAGAGAGACAGATTTCGCGGGACTTCGCAGCCGGCTCTGGCCGTACACGGTCATTCGTCCCAAGCTCTTGTGCGCTATGGCCACAGGAGTAGGGTGTCAAGACTCTCGTTGTACAGCTTTAAAAAAACGAGCTTCACAGCCGGTCCACATTTTCTCCCGTCTCTTCTATACTACACATCTCCTACTAATATATAGTCGGATATATCGTTCGTGAACGAGCAACGTTCAACCGCGGTTTTCCAGGCTACCCTGTGTGGTACACCTCTCTCTCAATCTATCGTGAAAGATGAGGAGACACACACACCGTCTCTCGAATGGACGTTTCGGATACTATACACAGACCGAAGACCGAGGAAGCGCGACATTTGGATTCTAATCGACGCTTGCATCCCTGTTCTTACGGCCGTAATAATGTCCGAAATTTATCGAGAGCCTCCACACGCAGACCAAAGGCGTAAATCTAACTCTTTGACACGAGGTATTTTCTCTCAAAGAGACGACGGCGACACACACAGTATCAGATATTGTGTGGCGGGTGAAAAAAACATCGATTCTCGCCGTTCGTGTTTGAGTTGTATCATCAGCGTCCGACGGAAATCGCATGGTACCGATTCGTTCGAGTTTGTAAATGCGAACGTCGGTAATATGTACACGATTCCCGAAGACCCGAGTACAGACTCCAGGTATAAACGAGAGATAGATATAATAATGCGATGCTTCACCTTCACGCAAGCACACGAGGTGATATATCGGTGTGTCGTGTCATTCGTCTCTCGTTTGAGATTTCGTCCCATTGTCGAAATGAGCGCAGCCGTGTGTATATATATATATATGTGTGCACAAATGGTCTGGCGGGCTCTCTATATGCGCTTTCAATTTTACGGTCACGACAGACGGGAGAGTCTTCTCTATGAGTGCTCTCTCCTCACGTAAGCTGTCTTTTCTCTCTGTCTC
>CAJYYI030000236.1:30000-32574 GCA_913789915.3 Sphecodes monilicornis
CAAGTTTTCAGATCATACAGGGATAGGTTTCTGTAAATTTTATTTGCCAATTTCCTTTTTTCGGGTGGTGCCCTAAAATCGTGGAAGCACGTACGCTCACGCTGAACATCCATCGCGGAAGCACGTAACCACTGAGCTGGACATAATCGGCACAAGTACCGAGGAAGCGCGGACAGGACACATGCTGTGACTTGCGAGAAAGCGTGTTCTTCCGCTCGTGCTAGGCATATCGACTTAGGACACCTCTATATATTTCAAAATCTTATTTTTCTCTCTTCCGTATGCCAAACATCGTTTGCGCATCGGCTTCTTATATATTTCGTCTTTAGAAGACACTCCTCTGTTACTCTCTCATCTCGTATAAATTCGTCGCTCGGACCATATGAGTTGATGCTCAGTTAGTACGAGTATACACACGAAAGTGCATACAAGTCACCAACCTCCGAAGGAGGCTCGCCACATAAGGGCCATTCGGTCTTAGACACCGACCCGTGGCAATGCTGTGTAGAGAATAATCCGATACGAAGCACGGTGCGAAACAGTCGAGACCGAAGTCTCGAGGCGCCGTGGACTGCTTCTCGACCGAGATCGTAGAATAGCCACGAGCGCGCGCTGAACCGACCGACTCGTCCGGACCGTCGTCTCCCTTATAGATACCGAACGGCCGGCCGTGACGCCGGCGCCGCACGGAGTTTAGCACGCGCGCTTATGGTGGTAAAACCGCCGCGGCAACAGCCCGTTCGAGAAGGCTCTTCGGACTTAGCCGCAAAAATGAGTGAAAATTTTTTTCTCAAATTCAACAAATTTTCACATTACTAGATTATTCTACATAAAATACACAACTTTTCATTATATATCACGGTACTCCGAAAATTTTTTAGCTCTCACGGTCAAGAGTAAACTTTTTTAATAATGTTCTTAAACGATTTTTAATGTTAGATCATTGTAACAATTAGTGTTTTAACAACAAATATCGTAATAAAAATTCGTTCTGTAAGCATATTAACAAAAATAATTGCAAATAATGGGCGAGCGTACTACTCGGAGCGGCGCGCTCCGAAAATTCTCTAAGTCCTCACGGTCAAGAGTAAACTTTTTTAATAATGTTCTTAAAACGATTTTTAATGTTAGATCATTGTAACAATTAGTGTTTTAACAACAAATATCGTAATAAAAATTCGTTCTGAAGCATATTAACAAAAATAATTGCAAATAATGGCGAGCGTACTACTCGGAGCGGCGCGCTCCGAAAATTCTCTAAGTCCTCACGGTCAAGAGTAAACTTTTTTAATAATGTTCTTAAACGATTTTTTAATGTTAGATCATTGTAACAATTAGTGTTTTAACAACAAATATCGTAATAAAAATTCGTTCTGAAGCATATTAACAAAAATAATTGCAAATAATGGGCGAGCGTACTACTCGGAGCGGCGCGCTCCGAAAATTTTCCAAGTCCCGCGGCACGTTCACCGCGAAAAAAGGCGTTCTCAAATTCAACAAATTTTCACATTACTAGATTATTCTACATAAAATACACAACTTTTCATTATATATCACGGTACTCCGAAAATTTTTTAGCTCTCACGGTCAAGAGTAAACTTTTTTAATAATGTTCTTAAAACGATTTTTAATGTTAGATCATTGTAACAATTGGCGTTTTAACAACAAATATCGTATTAAAAATTCGTTCTGAAGCATATTAACAAAAATAATTGCAAATAATGGCCGAGCGTACTACTCGGAGCGGTGCGCTCCGAAAATTTTTCTAAGTCCCGCGGCACATTCATCGACGTATGAAACTCTTTCAAAAATTTATTTTTCACGAATTTCAACAATATCAATCGATTAAACGGTGCGTTTTAAGACACATATTGAAAATGCAGACTGCTCCGATGCGTACTTTCGGAGTAATAATTTTTGAAACGGAGCAGCGATCGTTCTCGCGGCGTGCTCCGAAAATTTTCTAAGTCCCAGCGGCACATTCACCGACGTATGAAACTCTTTCAAAATTTATTTTTCACGAATTTCAACAATATCCAATCGATTAAACGGTGCGTTTTAAGACACATATTGAAAATGCAGACTGCTCCGATGCGTACTTTCGGAGTAATAATTTTTGAAACGGAGCAGCGATCGTTCTCGCGGCGTGCTCCGAAAATTTTCTAAGTCCCCAGCGGCACATTCACCGACGTATGAAACTCTTTCAAAATTTATTTTTCACGAATTTCAACAATATCAATCGATTAAACGGTGCGTTTTAAGACACATATTGAAAATGCAGACTGCTCCGATGCGTACTTTCGGAGTAATAATTTTTGAAACGGAGCAGCGATCGTTCTCGCGGCGTGCTCCGAAAATTTTCTAAGTCCCAGCGGCACATTCACCGACGTATGAAACTCTTTCAAAATTTATTTTTCACGAATTTCAACAATATCAATCGATTAAACGGTGCGTTTTAAGACACATATTGAAAATGCAGACTGCTCCGATGCGTACTTTCGGAGTAATAATTTTTGAAACGGAGCAGACATCGTTCTCCCGCGGCGTGCTCCGAAAATTTTCTAAGTCCCAGCG
>CAJYYI030000237.1:0-72523 GCA_913789915.3 Sphecodes monilicornis
AGAATCTAACCCAGACCTAACCCAGACCTAACCCAGACCTAACCCAGACCTAACCCAGACCTAACCCAGACCTAACCCAGACCTAACCCAGACCTAACCCAGACCTAACCCAGACCTAACCCAGACCTAACCCAGACCTAACCCAGACCTAACCCAGACCTAACCCAGACCTAACCCAGACCTAACCCAGACCTAACCCAGACCTAACCCAGACCTAACCCAGACCTAACCCAGACCTAACCCAGACCTAACCCAGACCTAACCCAGACCTAACCCAGACCTAACCCAGACCTAACCCAGACCTAACCCAGACCTAACCCAGACCTAACCCAGACCTAACCCAGACCTAACCCAGACCTAACCCAGACCTAACCCAGACCTAACCCAGACCTAACCCAGACCTAACCCAGACCTAACCCAGACCTAACCCAGACCTAACCCAGACCTAACCCAGACCTAACCCAGACCTAACCCAGACCTAACCCAGACCTAACCCAGACCTAACCCAGACCTAACCCAGACCTAACCCAGACCTAACCCAGACCTAACCCAGACCTAACCCAGACCTAACCCAGACCTAACCCAGACCTAACCCAGACCTAACCCAGACCTAACCCAGACCTAACCCAGACCTAACCCAGACCTAACCCAGACCTAACCCAGACCTAACCCAGACCTAACCCAGACCTAACCCAGACCTAACCCAGACCTAACCCAGACCTAACCCAGACCTAACCCAGACCTAACCCAGACCTAACCCAGACCTAACCCAGACCTAACCCAGACCTAACCCAGACCTAACCCAGACCTAACCCAGACCTAACCCAGACCTAACCCAGACCTAACCCAGACCTAACCCAGACCTAACCCAGACCTAACCCAGACCTAACCCAGACCTAACCCAGACCTAACCCAGACCTAACCCAGACCTAACCCAGACCTAACCCAGACCTAACCCAGACCTAACCCAGACCTAACCCAGACCTAACCCAGACCTAACCCAGACCTAACCCAGACCTAACCCAGACCTAACCCAGACCTAACCCAGACCTAACCCAGACCTAACCCAGACCTAACCCAGACCTAACCCAGACCTAACCCAGACCTAACCCAGACCTAACCCAGACCTAACCCAGACCTAACCCAGACCTAACCCAGACCTAACCCAGACCTAACCCAGACCTAACCCAGACCTAACCCAGACCTAACCCAGACCTAACCCAGACCTAACCCAGACCTAACCCAGACCTAACCCAGACCTAACCCAGACCTAACCCAGACCTAACCCAGACCTAACCCAGACCTAACCCAGACCTAACCCAGACCTAACCCAGACCTAACCCAGACCTAACCCAGACCTAACCCAGACCTAACCCAGACCTAACCCAGACCTAACCCAGACCTAACCCAGACCTAACCCAGACCTAACCCAGACCTAACCCAGACCTAACCCAGACCTAACCCAGACCTAACCCAGACCTAACCCAGACCTAACCCAGACCTAACCCAGACCTAACCCAGACCTAACCCAGACCTAACCCAGACCTAACCCAGACCTAACCCAGACCTAACCCAGACCTAACCCAGACCTAACCCAGACCTAACCCAGACCTAACCCAGACCTAACCCAGACCTAACCCAGACCTAACCCAGACCTAACCCAGACCTAACCCAGACCTAACCCAGACCTAACCCAGACCTAACCCAGACCTAACCCAGACCTAACCCAGACCTAACCCAGACCTAACCCAGACCTAACCCAGACCTAACCCAGACCTAACCCAGACCTAACACAGACCTAACCCAGACCTAACCCAGACCTAACCCAGACCTAACCCAGACCTAACCCAGACCTAACCCAGACCTAACCCAGACCTAACCCAGACCTAACCCAGACCTAACCCAGACCTAACCCAGACCTAACCCAGACCTAACCCAGACCTAACCCAGACCTAACCCAGACCTAACCCAGACCTAACCCAGACCTAACCCAGACCTAACCCAGACCTAACCCAGACCTAACCCAGACCTAACCCAGACCTAACCCAGACCTAACCCAGACCTAACCCAGACCTAACCCAGACCTAACCCAGACCTAACCCAGACCTAACCCAGACCTAACCCAGACCTAACCCAGACCTAACCCAGACCTAACCCAGACCTAACCCAGACCTAACCCAGACCTAACCCAGACCTAACCCAGACCTAACCCAGACCTAACCCAGACCTAACCCAGACCTAACCCAGACCTAACCCAGACCTAACCCAGACCTAACCCAGACCTAACCCAGACCTAACCCAGACCTAACCCAGACCTAACCCAGACCTAACCCAGACCTAACCCAGACCTAACCCAGACCTAACCCAGACCTAACCCAGACCTAACCCAGACCTAACCCAGACCTAACCCAGACCTAACCCAGACCTAACCCAGACCTAACCCAGACCTAACCCAGACCTAACCCAGACCTAACCCAGACCTAACCCAGACCTAACCCAGACCTAACCCAGACCTAACCCAGACCTAACCCAGACCTAACCCAGACCTAACCCAGACCTAACCCAGACCTAACCCAGACCTAACCCAGACCTAACCCAGACCTAACCCAGACCTAACCCAGACCTAACCCAGACCTAACCCAGACCTAACCCAGACCTAACCCAGACCTAACCCAGACCTAACCCAGACCTAACCCAGACCTAACCCAGACCTAACCCAGACCTAACCCAGACCTAACCCAGACCTAACCCAGACCTAACCCAGACCTAACCCAGACCTAACCCAGACCTAACCCAGACCTAACCCAGACCTAACCCAGACCTAACCCAGACCTAACCCAGACCTAACCCAGACCTAACCCAGACCTAACCCAGACCTAACCCAGACCTAACCCAGACCTAACCCAGACCTAACCCAGACCTAACCCAGACCTAACCCAGACCTAACCCAGACCTAACCCAGACCTAACCCAGACCTAACCCAGACCTAACCCAGACCTAACCCAGACCTAACCCAGACCTAACCCAGACCTAACCCAGACCTAACCCAGACCTAACCCAGACCTAACCCAGACCTAACCCAGACCTAACCCAGACCTAACCCAGACCTAACCCAGACCTAACCCAGACCTAACCCAGACCTAACCCAGACCTAACCCAGACCTAACCCAGACCTAACCCAGACCTAACCCAGACCTAACCCAGACCTAACCCAGACCTAACCCAGACCTAACCCAGACCTAACCCAGACCTAACCCAGACCTAACCCAGACCTAACCCAGACCTAACCCAGACCTAACCCAGACCTAACCCAGACCTAACCCAGACCTAACCCAGACCTAACCCAGACCTAACCCAGACCTAACCCAGACCTAACCCAGACCTAACCCAGACCTAACCCAGACCTAACCCAGACCTAACCCAGACCTAACCCAGACCTAACCCAGACCTAACCCAGACCTAACCCAGACCTAACCCAGACCTAACCCAGACCTAACCCAGACCTAACCCAGACCTAACCCAGACCTAACCCAGACCTAACCCAGACCTAACCCAGACCTAACCCAGACCTAACCCAGACCTAACCCAGACCTAACCCAGACCTAACCCAGACCTAACCCAGACCTAACCCAGACCTAACCCAGACCTAACCCAGACCTAACCCAGACCTAACCCAGACCTAACCCAGACCTAACCCAGACCTAACCCAGACCTAACCCAGACCTAACCCAGACCTAACCCAGACCTAACCCAGACCTAACCCAGACCTAACCCAGACCTAACCCAGACCTAACCCAGACCTAACCCAGACCTAACCCAGACCTAACCCAGACCTAACCCAGACCTAACCCAGACCTAACCCAGACCTAACCCAGACCTAACCCAGACCTAACCCAGACCTAACCCAGACCTAACCCAGACCTAACCCAGACCTAACCCAGACCTAACCCAGACCTAACCCAGACCTAACCCAGACCTAACCCAGACCTAACCCAGACCTAACCCAGACCTAACCCAGACCTAACCCAGACCTAACCCAGACCTAACCCAGACCTAACCCAGACCTAACCCAGACCTAACCCAGACCTAACCCAGACCTAACCCAGACCTAACCCAGACCTAACCCAGACCTAACCCAGACCTAACCCAGACCTAACCCAGACCTAACCCAGACCTAACCCAGACCTAACCCAGACCTAACCCAGACCTAACCCAGACCTAACCCAGACCTAACCCAGACCTAACCCAGACCTAACCCAGACCTAACCCAGACCTAACCCAGACCTAACCCAGACCTAACCCAGACCTAACCCAGACCTAACCCAGACCTAACCCAGACCTAACCCAGACCTAACCCAGACCTAACCCAGACCTAACCCAGACCTAACCCAGACCTAACCCAGACCTAACCCAGACCTAACCCAGACCTAACCCAGACCTAACCCAGACCTAACCCAGACCTAACCCAGACCTAACCCAGACCTAACCCAGACCTAACCCAGACCTAACCCAGACCTAACCCAGACCTAACCCAGACCTAACCCAGACCTAACCCAGACCTAACCCAGACCTAACCCAGACCTAACCCAGACCTAACCCAGACCTAACCCAGACCTAACCCAGACCTAACCCAGACCTAACCCAGACCTAACCCAGACCTAACCCAGACCTAACCCAGACCTAACCCAGACCTAACCCAGACCTAACCCAGACCTAACCCAGACCTAACCCAGACCTAACCCAGACCTAACCCAGACCTAACCCAGACCTAACCCAGACCTAACCCAGACCTAACCCAGACCTAACCCAGACCTAACCCAGACCTAACCCAGACCTAACCCAGACCTAACCCAGACCTAACCCAGACCTAACCCAGACCTAACCCAGACCTAACCCAGACCTAACCCAGACCTAACCCAGACCTAACCCAGACCTAACCCAGACCTAACCCAGACCTAACCCAGACCTAACCCAGACCTAACCCAGACCTAACCCAGACCTAACCCAGACCTAACCCAGACCTAACCCAGACCTAACCCAGACCTAACCCAGACCTAACCCAGACCTAACCCAGACCTAACCCAGACCTAACCCAGACCTAACCCAGACCTAACCCAGACCTAACCCAGACCTAACCCAGACCTAACCCAGACCTAACCCAGACCTAACCCAGACCTAACCCAGACCTAACCCAGACCTAACCCAGACCTAACCCAGACCTAACCCAGACCTAACCCAGACCTAACCCAGACCTAACCCAGACCTAACCCAGACCTAACCCAGACCTAACCCAGACCTAACCCAGACCTAACCCAGACCTAACCCAGACCTAACCCAGACCTAACCCAGACCTAACCCAGACCTAACCCAGACCTAACCCAGACCTAACCCAGACCTAACCCAGACCTAACCCAGACCTAACCCAGACCTAACCCAGACCTAACCCAGACCTAACCCAGACCTAACCCAGACCTAACCCAGACCTAACCCAGACCTAACCCAGACCTAACCCAGACCTAACCCAGACCTAACCCAGACCTAACCCAGACCTAACCCAGACCTAACCCAGACCTAACCCAGACCTAACCCAGACCTAACCCAGACCTAACCCAGACCTAACCCAGACCTAACCCAGACCTAACCCAGACCTAACCCAGACCTAACCCAGACCTAACCCAGACCTAACCCAGACCTAACCCAGACCTAACCCAGACCTAACCCAGACCTAACCCAGACCTAACCCAGACCTAACCCAGACCTAACCCAGACCTAACCCAGACCTAACCCAGACCTAACCCAGACCTAACCCAGACCTAACCCAGACCTAACCCAGACCTAACCCAGACCTAACCCAGACCTAACCCAGACCTAACCCAGACCTAACCCAGACCTAACCCAGACCTAACCCAGACCTAACCCAGACCTAACCCAGACCTAACCCAGACCTAACCCAGACCTAACCCAGACCTAACCCAGACCTAACCCAGACCTAACCCAGACCTAACCCAGACCTAACCCAGACCTAACCCAGACCTAACCCAGACCTAACCCAGACCTAACCCAGACCTAACCCAGACCTAACCCAGACCTAACCCAGACCTAACCCAGACCTAACCCAGACCTAACCCAGACCTAACCCAGACCTAACCCAGACCTAACCCAGACCTAACCCAGACCTAACCCAGACCTAACCCAGACCTAACCCAGACCTAACCCAGACCTAACCCAGACCTAACCCAGACCTAACCCAGACCTAACCCAGACCTAACCCAGACCTAACCCAGACCTAACCCAGACCTAACCCAGACCTAACCCAGACCTAACCCAGACCTAACCCAGACCTAACCCAGACCTAACCCAGACCTAACCCAGACCTAACCCAGACCTAACCCAGACCTAACCCAGACCTAACCCAGACCTAACCCAGACCTAACCCAGACCTAACCCAGACCTAACCCAGACCTAACCCAGACCTAACCCAGACCTAACCCAGACCTAACCCAGACCTAACCCAGACCTAACCCAGACCTAACCCAGACCTAACCCAGACCTAACCCAGACCTAACCCAGACCTAACCCAGACCTAACCCAGACCTAACCCAGACCTAACCCAGACCTAACCCAGACCTAACCCAGACCTAACCCAGACCTAACCCAGACCTAACCCAGACCTAACCCAGACCTAACCCAGACCTAACCCAGACCTAACCCAGACCTAACCCAGACCTAACCCAGACCTAACCCAGACCTAACCCAGACCTAACCCAGACCTAACCCAGACCTAACCCAGACCTAACCCAGACCTAACCCAGACCTAACCCAGACCTAACCCAGACCTAACCCAGACCTAACCCAGACCTAACCCAGACCTAACCCAGACCTAACCCAGACCTAACCCAGACCTAACCCAGACCTAACCCAGACCTAACCCAGACCTAACCCAGACCTAACCCAGACCTAACCCAGACCTAACCCAGACCTAACCCAGACCTAACCCAGACCTAACCCAGACCTAACCCAGACCTAACCCAGACCTAACCCAGACCTAACCCAGACCTAACCCAGACCTAACCCAGACCTAACCCAGACCTAACCCAGACCTAACCCAGACCTAACCCAGACCTAACCCAGACCTAACCCAGACCTAACCCAGACCTAACCCAGACCTAACCCAGACCTAACCCAGACCTAACCCAGACCTAACCCAGACCTAACCCAGACCTAACCCAGACCTAACCCAGACCTAACCCAGACCTAACCCAGACCTAACCCAGACCTAACCCAGACCTAACCCAGACCTAACCCAGACCTAACCCAGACCTAACCCAGACCTAACCCAGACCTAACCCAGACCTAACCCAGACCTAACCCAGACCTAACCCAGACCTAACCCAGACCTAACCCAGACCTAACCCAGACCTAACCCAGACCTAACCCAGACCTAACCCAGACCTAACCCAGACCTAACCCAGACCTAACCCAGACCTAACCCAGACCTAACCCAGACCTAACCCAGACCTAACCCAGACCTAACCCAGACCTAACCCAGACCTAACCCAGACCTAACCCAGACCTAACCCAGACCTAACCCAGACCTAACCCAGACCTAACCCAGACCTAACCCAGACCTAACCCAGACCTAACCCAGACCTAACCCAGACCTAACCCAGACCTAACCCAGACCTAACCCAGACCTAACCCAGACCTAACCCAGACCTAACCCAGACCTAACCCAGACCTAACCCAGACCTAACCCAGACCTAACCCAGACCTAACCCAGACCTAACCCAGACCTAACCCAGACCTAACCCAGACCTAACCCAGACCTAACCCAGACCTAACCCAGACCTAACCCAGACCTAACCCAGACCTAACCCAGACCTAACCCAGACCTAACCCAGACCTAACCCAGACCTAACCCAGACCTAACCCAGACCTAACCCAGACCTAACCCAGACCTAACCCAGACCTAACCCAGACCTAACCCAGACCTAACCCAGACCTAACCCAGACCTAACCCAGACCTAACCCAGACCTAACCCAGACCTAACCCAGACCTAACCCAGACCTAACCCAGACCTAACCCAGACCTAACCCAGACCTAACCCAGACCTAACCCAGACCTAACCCAGACCTAACCCAGACCTAACCCAGACCTAACCCAGACCTAACCCAGACCTAACCCAGACCTAACCCAGACCTAACCCAGACCTAACCCAGACCTAACCCAGACCTAACCCAGACCTAACCCAGACCTAACCCAGACCTAACCCAGACCTAACCCAGACCTAACCCAGACCTAACCCAGACCTAACCCAGACCTAACCCAGACCTAACCCAGACCTAACCCAGACCTAACCCAGACCTAACCCAGACCTAACCCAGACCTAACCCAGACCTAACCCAGACCTAACCCAGACCTAACCCAGACCTAACCCAGACCTAACCCAGACCTAACCCAGACCTAACCCAGACCTAACCCAGACCTAACCCAGACCTAACCCAGACCTAACCCAGACCTAACCCAGACCTAACCCAGACCTAACCCAGACCTAACCCAGACCTAACCCAGACCTAACCCAGACCTAACCCAGACCTAACCCAGACCTAACCCAGACCTAACCCAGACCTAACCCAGACCTAACCCAGACCTAACCCAGACCTAACCCAGACCTAACCCAGACCTAACCCAGACCTAACCCAGACCTAACCCAGACCTAACCCAGACCTAACCCAGACCTAACCCAGACCTAACCCAGACCTAACCCAGACCTAACCCAGACCTAACCCAGACCTAACCCAGACCTAACCCAGACCTAACCCAGACCTAACCCAGACCTAACCCAGACCTAACCCAGACCTAACCCAGACCTAACCCAGACCTAACCCAGACCTAACCCAGACCTAACCCAGACCTAACCCAGACCTAACCCAGACCTAACCCAGACCTAACCCAGACCTAACCCAGACCTAACCCAGACCTAACCCAGACCTAACCCAGACCTAACCCAGACCTAACCCAGACCTAACCCAGACCTAACCCAGACCTAACCCAGACCTAACCCAGACCTAACCCAGACCTAACCCAGACCTAACCCAGACCTAACCCAGACCTAACCCAGACCTAACCCAGACCTAACCCAGACCTAACCCAGACCTAACCCAGACCTAACCCAGACCTAACCCAGACCTAACCCAGACCTAACCCAGACCTAACCCAGACCTAACCCAGACCTAACCCAGACCTAACCCAGACCTAACCCAGACCTAACCCAGACCTAACCCAGACCTAACCCAGACCTAACCCAGACCTAACCCAGACCTAACCCAGACCTAACCCAGACCTAACCCAGACCTAACCCAGACCTAACCCAGACCTAACCCAGACCTAACCCAGACCTAACCCAGACCTAACCCAGACCTAACCCAGACCTAACCCAGACCTAACCCAGACCTAACCCAGACCTAACC
Source organism: Sphecodes monilicornis (assembly GCA_913789915.3). NCBI lineage: Eukaryota > Metazoa > Arthropoda > Insecta > Hymenoptera > Halictidae > Sphecodes > Sphecodes monilicornis. The sequence goes on from CAJYYI030000237.1 coordinate 9,472, forward strand.
CAGACCTAACCCAGACCTAACCCAGACCTAACCCAGACCTAACCCAGACCTAACCCAGACCTAACCCAGACCTAACCCAGACCTAACCCAGACCTAACCCAGACCTAACCCAGACCTAACCCAGACCTAACCCAGACCTAACCCAGACCTAACCCAGACCTAACCCAGACCTAACCCAGACCTAACCCAGACCTAACCCAGACCTAACCCAGACCTAACCCAGACCTAACCCAGACCTAACCCAGACCTAACCCAGACCTAACCCAGACCTAACCCAGACCTAACCCAGACCTAACCCAGACCTAACCCAGACCTAACCCAGACCTAACCCAGACCTAACCCAGACCTAACCCAGACCTAACCCAGACCTAACCCAGACCTAACCCAGACCTAACCCAGACCTAACCCAGACCTAACCCAGACCTAACCCAGACCTAACCCAGACCTAACCCAGACCTAACCCAGACCTAACCCAGACCTAACCCAGACCTAACCCAGACCTAACCCAGACCTAACCCAGACCTAACCCAGACCTAACCCAGACCTAACCCAGACCTAACCCAGACCTAACCCAGACCTAACCCAGACCTAACCCAGACCTAACCCAGACCTAACCCAGACCTAACCCAGACCTAACCCAGACCTAACCCAGACCTAACCCAGACCTAACCCAGACCTAACCCAGACCTAACCCAGACCTAACCCAGACCTAACCCAGACCTAACCCAGACCTAACCCAGACCTAACCCAGACCTAACCCAGACCTAACCCAGACCTAACCCAGACCTAACCCAGACCTAACCCAGACCTAACCCAGACCTAACCCAGACCTAACCCAGACCTAACCCAGACCTAACCCAGACCTAACCCAGACCTAACCCAGACCTAACCCAGACCTAACCCAGACCTAACCCAGACCTAACCCAGACCTAACCCAGACCTAACCCAGACCTAACCCAGACCTAACCCAGACCTAACCCAGACCTAACCCAGACCTAACCCAGACCTAACCCAGACCTAACCCAGACCTAACCCAGACCTAACCCAGACCTAACCCAGACCTAACCCAGACCTAACCCAGACCTAACCCAGACCTAACCCAGACCTAACCCAGACCTAACCCAGACCTAACCCAGACCTAACCCAGACCTAACCCAGACCTAACCCAGACCTAACCCAGACCTAACCCAGACCTAACCCAGACCTAACCCAGACCTAACCCAGACCTAACCCAGACCTAACCCAGACCTAACCCAGACCTAACCCAGACCTAACCCAGACCTAACCCAGACCTAACCCAGACCTAACCCAGACCTAACCCAGACCTAACCCAGACCTAACCCAGACCTAACCCAGACCTAACCCAGACCTAACCCAGACCTAACCCAGACCTAACCCAGACCTAACCCAGACCTAACCCAGACCTAACCCAGACCTAACCCAGACCTAACCCAGACCTAACCCAGACCTAACCCAGACCTAACCCAGACCTAACCCAGACCTAACCCAGACCTAACCCAGACCTAACCCAGACCTAACCCAGACCTAACCCAGACCTAACCCAGACCTAACCCAGACCTAACCCAGACCTAACCCAGACCTAACCCAGACCTAACCCAGACCTAACCCAGACCTAACCCAGACCTAACCCAGACCTAACCCAGACCTAACCCAGACCTAACCCAGACCTAACCCAGACCTAACCCAGACCTAACCCAGACCTAACCCAGACCTAACCCAGACCTAACCCAGACCTAACCCAGACCTAACCCAGACCTAACCCAGACCTAACCCAGACCTAACCCAGACCTAACCCAGACCTAACCCAGACCTAACCCAGACCTAACCCAGACCTAACCCAGACCTAACCCAGACCTAACCCAGACCTAACCCAGACCTAACCCAGACCTAACCCAGACCTAACCCAGACCTAACCCAGACCTAACCCAGACCTAACCCAGACCTAACCCAGACCTAACCCAGACCTAACCCAGACCTAACCCAGACCTAACCCAGACCTAACCCAGACCTAACCCAGACCTAACCCAGACCTAACCCAGACCTAACCCAGACCTAACCCAGACCTAACCCAGACCTAACCCAGACCTAACCCAGACCTAACCCAGACCTAACCCAGACCTAACCCAGACCTAACCCAGACCTAACCCAGACCTAACCCAGACCTAACCCAGACCTAACCCAGACCTAACCCAGACCTAACCCAGACCTAACCCAGACCTAACCCAGACCTAACCCAGACCTAACCCAGACCTAACCCAGACCTAACCCAGACCTAACCCAGACCTAACCCAGACCTAACCCAGACCTAACCCAGACCTAACCCAGACCTAACCCAGACCTAACCCAGACCTAACCCAGACCTAACCCAGACCTAACCCAGACCTAACCCAGACCTAACCCAGACCTAACCCAGACCTAACCCAGACCTAACCCAGACCTAACCCAGACCTAACCCAGACCTAACCCAGACCTAACCCAGACCTAACCCAGACCTAACCCAGACCTAACCCAGACCTAACCCAGACCTAACCCAGACCTAACCCAGACCTAACCCAGACCTAACCCAGACCTAACCCAGACCTAACCCAGACCTAACCCAGACCTAACCCAGACCTAACCCAGACCTAACCCAGACCTAACCCAGACCTAACCCAGACCTAACCCAGACCTAACCCAGACCTAACCCAGACCTAACCCAGACCTAACCCAGACCTAACCCAGACCTAACCCAGACCTAACCCAGACCTAACCCAGACCTAACCCAGACCTAACCCAGACCTAACCCAGACCTAACCCAGACCTAACCCAGACCTAACCCAGACCTAACCCAGACCTAACCCAGACCTAACCCAGACCTAACCCAGACCTAACCCAGACCTAACCCAGACCTAACCCAGACCTAACCCAGACCTAACCCAGACCTAACCCAGACCTAACCCAGACCTAACCCAGACCTAACCCAGACCTAACCCAGACCTAACCCAGACCTAACCCAGACCTAACCCAGACCTAACCCAGACCTAACCCAGACCTAACCCAGACCTAACCCAGACCTAACCCAGACCTAACCCAGACCTAACCCAGACCTAACCCAGACCTAACCCAGACCTAACCCAGACCTAACCCAGACCTAACCCAGACCTAACCCAGACCTAACCCAGACCTAACCCAGACCTAACCCAGACCTAACCCAGACCTAACCCAGACCTAACCCAGACCTAACCCAGACCTAACCCAGACCTAACCCAGACCTAACCCAGACCTAACCCAGACCTAACCCAGACCTAACCCAGACCTAACCCAGACCTAACCCAGACCTAACCCAGACCTAACCCAGACCTAACCCAGACCTAACCCAGACCTAACCCAGACCTAACCCAGACCTAACCCAGACCTAACCCAGACCTAACCCAGACCTAACCCAGACCTAACCCAGACCTAACCCAGACCTAACCCAGACCTAACCCAGACCTAACCCAGACCTAACCCAGACCTAACCCAGACCTAACCCAGACCTAACCCAGACCTAACCCAGACCTAACCCAGACCTAACCCAGACCTAACCCAGACCTAACCCAGACCTAACCCAGACCTAACCCAGACCTAACCCAGACCTAACCCAGACCTAACCCAGACCTAACCCAGACCTATCCCAGACCTAACCCAGACCTAACCCAGACCTAACCCAGACCTAACCCAGACCTAACCCAGACCTAACCCAGACCTAACCCAGACCTAACCCAGACCTAACCCAGACCTAACCCAGACCTAACCCAGACCTAACCCAGACCTAACCCAGACCTAACCCAGACCTAACCCAGACCTAACCCAGACCTAACCCAGACCTAACCCAGACCTAACCCAGACCTAACCCAGACCTAACCCAGACCTAACCCAGACCTAACCCAGACCTAACCCAGACCTAACCCAGACCTAACCCAGACCTAACCCAGACCTAACCCAGACCTAACCCAGACCTAACCCAGACCTAACCCAGACCTAACCCAGACCTAACCCAGACCTAACCCAGACCTAACCCAGACCTAACCCAGACCTAACCCAGACCTAACCCAGACCTAACCCAGACCTAACCCAGACCTAACCCAGACCTAACCCAGACCTAACCCAGACCTAACCCAGACCTAACCCAGACCTAACCCAGACCTAACCCAGACCTAACCCAGACCTAACCCAGACCTAACCCAGACCTAACCCAGACCTAACCCAGACCTAACCCAGACCTAACCCAGACCTAACCCAGACCTAACCCAGACCTAACCCAGACCTAACCCAGACCTAACCCAGACCTAACCCAGACCTAACCCAGACCTAACCCAGACCTAACCCAGACCTAACCCAGACCTAACCCAGACCTAACCCAGACCTAACCCAGACCTAACCCAGACCTAACCCAGACCTAACCCAGACCTAACCCAGACCTAACCCAGACCTAACCCAGACCTAACCCAGACCTAACCCAGACCTAACCCAGACCTAACCCAGACCTAACCCAGACCTAACCCAGACCTAACCCAGACCTAACCCAGACCTAACCCAGACCTAACCCAGACCTAACCCAGACCTAACCCAGACCTAACCCAGCCCTAACCCAGACCTAACCCAGACCTAACCCAGACCTAACCCAGACCTAACCCAGACCTAACCCAGACCTAACCCAGACCTAACCCAGACCTAACCCAGACCTAACCCAGACCTAACCCAGACCTAACCCAGACCTAACCCAGACCTAACCCAGACCTAACCCAGACCTAACCCAGACCTAACCCAGACCTAACCCAGACCTAACCCAGACCTAACCCAGACCTAACCCAGACCTAACCCAGACCTAACCCAGACCTAACCCAGACCTAACCCAGACCTAACCCAGACCTAACCCAGACCTAACCCAGACCTAACCCAGACCTTTAATTGTAAAATTTCCTTACTCTATTCTATTCTATCTATCTATCTATCTATCTAGCGCGCTAGTTCTCTATTCTATCGCCCGTATTTCCTAAACCGCGGGGGAGGGGGGTACCCCTCGGGGGGGGAAAACTCCGAACAGTCGGAGCCCCACCGATTGGCACCCTAAAAGAAAATTCTTCCCTCCGCTAAAAAACTTTGGGAGGCCGTACCTCCGTAATTTATAGGCGAGGGGTAACCCCTCCAAGGGGGAATCGTCCCGACTTGTCGCGGGCTACCCGTTGCCGGCCTAATCTACTTCTCGTCCCCCCACTCCCCTCTCCCCTCGAAAAAGGGTTGAGGAGGCGCTGGTCCGAGCGCGTTCACTCACTCTCTCTCGCTCGCACTCGCGTTCACCGGTTCGCCGTCTCGCTCGCACGACGGTCGACCGCACTCGCTTTCTCGCTCGCACTCGTGCTATCTCTCGCTCTCGCCGACGCTCGCCGAAACACGCGCTGGTGCTCGGCTCACAGACACACGCGAATCCTCACACACACGTGCCGCAGGGGATCGTTCCGCCCTGCAGCCGGACAAATTTGCCCGTTCTCGCAGTGGCGTAGAAACCACCCCTGTGGACTTAGCTTTTCCGCCGGCGAAGCCGGCGGCGTTCGTCGCGCTTCGCGCGACTAAGGGTGGCGGGTGGGCCACGAACCGCCGAAGAGGACGGACGTGTGACAGGTGTCAACGAATTTTGTCGCTCCTGTCACCTATAAATCACGAAGATCGATTTATAGGGCTTCCTCGCTCTATCCCTTTCTCTCGCACGCGTTCACTCTGCTCTCTCGCTCGCACTTGCACTCTCTTTCTCTCTCGCACTCACTTCGTTTCTCGCTCGCACTCTCGCTTCCTTGGAGCGGGATACCCGGTGGTATCGCCGTCCTTCTCACACTCGTACCAGATCGGGATACCCGGCGGTATCTCCGTCTCGCTCGCACTCGCGTATCGTACTATCTCTCGATCGAGTATAAGTTCCCGCGTAAAACCCTCAACCTGGCCGAAAAAATTTATAAAAAAATTCCCGGTGGGAGAACGCTTCTCGCAAGAAGCTCGATCGAGATAACCCTACTTATTTTAACAATTTTCTAAAAAATATCCTACACTAATTTCTACCCTAAAGCCTCTAAGGGTTATTTCCTAGAAACTAAAACTTCCGGGCACACCTCGTCTTTCGAAAAGATTCTAAGTTCGCGATTGTATCCCGATAAGATTGATCGTTTTTTTTAAAAAAAAAAAAAAAAAAGCGCGTCGATCCTAACCGGACAACTTTCCTAATCGCAATGGCTGCTCCGCGGCACCGGAGCCGTTTCGCAGCCAGTTGAAAGATTGACGTCACCCTCATCCCTCGTTGCGATTGGCCCGGGGGGGATTTTCGAACGAGGGTGTAGCTGTGGGTGACTCATCGTTCGCTTTGCCAACGTTTTTCGACGCGACAACAACCGTAACGGTGTTCACCTTTGGGTTGTTGTCGCTAACCGTCTGCCTTTGTTCTATGTCCGTTCTAACCCCCCCCCCCCCCGCCCGCCACCGTCCCCGGCCCAGCGACTGTACTGTTGCTATGCCGGGCCGCCGGCTTAACGGCCAAGAGGTATACGAGCAAGCGAGATGGAGCGATACTGCGTATGATCGTCCCCTCTCTCTCGCTCCAACGGAATTCCTAATCGCTAATTTTCTATTTGTTACGAAAATAATTTCTGCGTCCAAAGTGGATGATTGCGAACGTTGCTCCACGGACCTGCTTCCTCAACGCAGGGAGAGTACTATATTATTATTAATATGAATTAAATAAGCTAAAATATACCTATTGTTTTATTTCTTTTATTTGTTTTATTTTATCCTATCCGTGAGTAATTAATTAGTTAATTAAGCCGCATGGTCACGGATGCACTGCTGTTGCGGTCCGCCAAGACGAACGTCATGTGCACCGCAAACTGCAGCCCGCTCGATTTCCGAGAACATTAAAGTTTTCAGAAATCGTCGTTGTCCGCATACACGTATTTGCCCGTGATCGTCGTCTCGACGGGTCGGCGCTCAGGCAGAAATACCAAGTATCTCCGTCCCTGTCGCTCCGCCATACGCTTCCATGCTGCTTTCTCTCTCTATCCTCGTTCGGGAGTACCGGGCGCGCATGCGCTTTTACGTCCTCCCGAACGAAATTGCATATAATTTCCACGGAGTTCAATATTTCTATTTTCACCAAGAGGCAAAAATGTCTTATTTTACTCAGTGGAATCGAATCCTTTAATTGAAAAAAGGAAGTTTTCTTCCCGTGGAAAATCTTTGGATCGCGACCGATTTTTAGATTAATTCTTTTCCTAAACTGCTTCCTGCATTGAAAAAACATCCCGTTCACAATTTGAGCAACGTTCGTGCATCGTGTTTCGTACAATCATTAAAAATTGTATGACTGATTCGCGTGTTCAAGTCAGCCATATTGTCTTTCTTCCTATCCTACATTAGCGTATACCGGGTCCTGGTGTTCACGGGGTGTACATGTTACCTATTCTATATACGGTAGATTAGGCATTAAATTGCAAATCTTTTCTATTCAGTGTGCCCTTCAGTTATTTACAATATGTCTATTGCTACCCTACTCTATACTATTACCTATACTATTTACACGATTTCTAATATTTTATGGTCTATACATTGCCATACTGTTTAGATTTTCGTCTTCTATACATATCCGATTATACAAAGATTTTTGCATTTATCGTTGTCTTTAACCCTCCGAGTTTGTCGCGAAGTAGAGAGACGATTAACCTTGGAAGTTGGTCTCCCTTGGTTACGGAGGCATTGATGTTCGATGTTTCGTGGTCCTCCGTTGGTGCAGCTCGTCCAGGTCAATCCTGCTGCTGTAACCGCTGCATCTGGCTCCTGGTGGTCGAGGTTTTCTTTTCACCGCGGATTCCCTCGTTGTCTCGTCCGGCTTCCAGTGCTCTGCTAATACCCGGCCCCGCATTTCTGCATTTTCTCGGGCTTTCACGAAGCCCTGGTCGCTTTTTCGTTCCTCCGGGTCATCCGTAGCTTCGGGATTCTCGTCCGCCTTGTTCTCCGCCTGGCAGTCTCGACTTCCCGATATCCTCGGAGCTTTTTCATTTTTGTATCCCGTCCTGTAATATGCTCGAAAGAATAGAACAAATATTAGACACTTGTAATATTCTATCACTTGCCAGGCGGGGTATCTTGTACCTATCCCGTCTGGCAGAGATAGTTCATTTTCCTATTTTCTCTTTCATCTATTCCTCTTTCTCTTCTTTCTCTCTCCCTATTTCTCATTCTATCACTCTGCACGTATTTGCACTCGTTCCTTATGCACCCTGCGTTCTATCTTTCTTTCCCTTGTGGGGTTTTTCCGATGCGAGGACCGAGCTTTCAGCTTTTCCTCGTCTTATTCGGTTCTCTCCCCCTCACAAGTTTTACATTCTCCCTTCTTTCTCTTTCCCACTCGCCATCTTCATATTTCTTCCTTTACGCTCTTCCTCTTGTTCCTCAATGTACATCGTACGTTCTTTCATTCATCCAGCCTCTTACTCTTGCTTGCATAACACGTTTCTCTCTTTCATCCTTTTTGCACAAAGCATTCATACGTGCATACATACAGGTAAGTATAGCTTCCATTTATATTTTGTTTTCATTCATTCATTCATCATTATTATTAACAATCACTTGTTTTAATACATGAAAACACACATACATACGCTTATGGACCTTTCGTGCCTCTACTGAACAAATTCATAAACTTTAGTAGGTAAGTTTATCTTTTGCTTCCCATTCATAATTACTTTCTCTCTTTCTTTCAGGCTTCTTTATCATTCCTCACGCTACACACGCATTCTCAACTCACTTCTAACTCGTACTTCACCATACCATACATGTATATATATACAGTGTTATACGTACCACTATTATGCAGCTGTAAGTGAGTGCATACATGAATTTAAATAAATAAATAAATAAATATATAAATAAATAAATAAATAAATAAATAAATAGATAAATTCAGTCTTCCTTTGTCCTGTTGATATTCGTTGTTCCTGTCAGAGCCCATATGTTCTATCCGGGTCTCCTGAGTCCAATTCCTCTTCTATTTCGACTGTTGCCGTGTTTGCGTCTTCCCCTCTTCTTTCTCTCTCTCTTTCTTCTTCTTCTTTGTCCTTGAGTATTTTTGTGATAAAATCACGGGCCATGTACCAGGCATTCTCGTTAATAAGCATGGTGTCCAGCAACATTTCAGGAGTGGGGAGGGGATGGTTAATCCCTATTGCTCGGAATAGTTCTTCCCTCTCATCTTGCCATCTAGAGCACGACATAACCGTATGTTCGGGGGAGTCTACCACCCCCTCGTCATACCAGCACTCATCTGATCTAGACTTCCCAATCCTCTTTCTGAATGTGTTAAAAACTCCATGACCCGTAATCCACTGTGTCAAGTAGAAGTCCAGATTGCCATGCATCCTGTCAGACCATAGTTGGACGTCAGGTATTAACCTATTTGTCCATCTCCCTATTGGTGCCTCGTTCCAGCTTCTTTGCCATTTTTTGGCTGTCATTTCTTTTGCTTTCTTTCTTATTCTTTTCTTGATTTGCGTTTTGATGGCTCCTCTGTTTCCTTCATTTAATCCTCTTCTTATTTCTTCGACTTCATTCTTGAGTTCTTTCAACACTCTATCTTCTTCCTCATTGTCTTCTTCTCCCCTTTCTCCGAGGTACTCCTCTTCGTTATAGCTGATCACCGTTGAGCCCCTGGTGGTAACTCTTTCTGGATTCCTTCTGTTATATGTATGTTTGAATTCGAGGATGGTGTTCTCCCATTCAAATATTCTCTTTCTTTCTTCTATTTTAAGTTCCCATGGCGTTATACCTGTCAGAACACAGAGAGTGTCTACCGGAACGGATTTATACGAAGAGATTACCCTTGATAGGCCGATTCTTTGCGTATTTCTGAGTAATCTTTTGTTTTCCGTTAAATTCGCAGCTTCTGCCCAGATCGGCGCTCCGTATAGTACTACCGCTTCAGCCGTGAGGTAGTACAGTCTTCTAACCCTTTGAGAGACTTTTCCCAGATTTGTTGTTATCCTACTAAGTGCAGCAATAACTTTTATTGCCTTGTTCGTTGCATTCTTGATGTGTTCGTCGAATTTTTTCTTGTCATCCAACGTCACTCCCAGATATCTCAGCGTATTACTTGGTTTCACGTTTGTGCCCGCGATATTGAAAAGGAAATCTTCCGGTACCCTCTTCCTATTTGCCATCATTATTTCGGTTTTGGTTGTTGCAATTTCCAGTCCTACGGATTCCATCCAGGTCTGTACCTCGTTCGCCATCTTACACGCCTTGTCCTTCAGACCATCTAGGTTTGTATCCTCGACGAAGAGTATGAGGTCATCCGCAAAAGCTCTCTTGTCGCACCATCTTGGATTCTCCTTTTCCAGTATAGAATCGTATACCAGATTCCACATCGTTGGGCCAAGCACCGAGCCCTGCGGAACGCCTCTTTGCATTTCTAATTCTTTTTTATCTCCGTCCTGCATGTAGATGATCTTTCTATTTTGGAAGTAATTTTCCAGTATCTTCCTCAGATACTTGTCAATATTTTTCTTTTCCAGATGACTGTTAATTGCTTGCCAGTCAATTGTGTTGAACGCATTCTTGACATCCAACGCAATTATGGCTGCATAATGTTGTCTTACCGTGGCTTTCCTGATCTTCTCTTTGATATATTCGATGGCGTGTATTGTTGATTTCCCCTCAGAGAATCCATATTGAGCCCTGTTGAATGGCTCTTCACCTAGAGCTTTTATTAATCTCTTTTGTATTATGTACTCGAACAGTTTGGCGACCGCGTCCATGATACAAATAGGTCTGTAGGCCGAGGGTAAAGCGGGATCTTTTCCTTCCTTGGGCAGTAGAATTACCCTTGCCATCTTCCAATCATCCGGTATTCTACCTCTGGCTAGGATTCCCGTCATCAACCTAGCAAACTCCTTCGGTCTTTCGATCGCGAGGAGTTTGATTGTTTCCGGCGGAACTCCATCCAGTCCCACCGCTTTCCCAGCCTTGAGTTTCCCTGCGGCTGCTAGTATTTCCTCTTCTGTAACTTTCTTGAGATATCTGTTTATCACCTCGTTGTTATCTTGTTCGTTTACTTCCGAAATACGTGCGTTCCGTGTCGTTACCATTCTTGGGAAAAGTCCCACCATGACCTTCTCCATAAGTTCCTTGGAAAGTTCCGTTATTGGAGGGGCAGTTTTTAGTTCCCTCAGTACAATTTTGTACGGTTTCCCCCAAGGATCTTTTTCTATACCTGCCAGTAGCTCTTTCCATTTCTCCTCCTTTGCCTTATATATTTCTTTTTTCAGAGTCCTTTTTGATGTTTTATATAGTTCCTTGCATACTGTCGTTAAATCTTCGTTCCCTCTTTTCCTAGATACTTGGAGGCTTCTTCTCAATTTCTGAGTTTTTTTCCTTAGCCTCTCCAGTTCCTTGTTCCACCAGGGGTTCTCCGGTTTCGTCCTTGTTTGTTCGACTGCCACCTTGAAGGTTTTGTCACACGCCTCCTTGATTGCCTTTAAGAACTCCTCTTCTTCTATTCCGCTATAATATCCCTCGTTGTTGAGGAGTCTTCTCTCGTTGAGCGTGTCGGTGAAATTCCTAGCCACTTCCTCAGATCCTTCCTTAGTGATATTCCACTTTTTCCATTGCTGTTTCCTTTTTTTCCAGTCCGTATTCGTCTCTATCGTTGTTTGCACATAGTTGTGATCCGAGGCCGTGTATTCTCCTGTGAGGACCCTTGATATCGTGCTTCCTTCGTCGAGTACCTTTTTGCTTACAGCAGTAAAATCTATATTAGATTTTGCATTTCTTTTGCAAAAGGTTGGGCCACCGATCGGGGCCACAGGATATATATCCAGGTTTGTAAGAGTATCAAGCAAGTACGTACCCTTTACATCCTGTTTATCGGAGCTCCAAACTGGAGATTTGGCGTTGAAGTCTCCTCCGACGATTATCCTGTAGCCCTTGTCCTGTTCCTTTCCGATGAATTCTTTCAGCTTATCGAGTTTTTTCGCGTACACTGCCGCTGAAATATTTGGTGAGATATAACAACTTATTACAGTGTACCCTCCCACTCTGACTGCTGCGAAATCATCGTCTTCCTTATCTCCGTCTTGTTGTCTGGTTATTCCATTGTAACCGGTGACCCATATTGCTGCCGTGCCTTTTCTGCTGTAAGCCCATCCTCCCGGGTTCCTCCATGGTTCTGCTATCATGACGATGTCCGCCTTTTTTTCCACCGCCGCTTGTTTCAAGAGATTGTGGGCAAGTGTGCAGTGGTTCGCGTTCAACTGTAAAATTTTTAAATTGAAATCTCCTTTCTTACTCCACCCTTAAGGGATTTCAAATAGTCAATGTATTGGGGGCAATTTGCCGCCCCCGCAACATGTTCTGCCCTGGCTGCGGGTACCCCCCTCCTAGTGCATAATATGCAGCATCTAATCGCGTTGCATCCGTTGATTGTGTGTCCCGTTGCTCCACACCTTCTGCATATTTCCCGACCTTGGATCTGCGTTTTGCATGAGTAGGACATATGCCCATATTCATGACATCTAAAACATCTAACCAGGTTATGGGTTTTATTAATTTTACAAACCGTATACCCTATTTTCAACCTTTGTTCTTCTTTTATTTTAGTTGCCGCCGTGGACGGGATCGAGACGATTGCTGTTTTCGTCCCTCCGTAGGCAAATCTCATAGTTTTGATTATTACGTCCACTTGATTCATTCCGAGAATCGCGGCCATCTCTGCTGCTAGTTCCGTGTTGTCTATCGACGGGTCAAGGCCTTTGACCTCGAAAGTTTCCCTCGGTGCCATCCTCCTGACTGAGTGTCCGTCTCCAAGTGTGTCCTTGACCAGTTTCTCAAAGGTATTCGAGTCTGCGGATTTTTCCAATTCGATGATCAGATCACCGCCTCTCGACTTCCTTACCGTTTCGATATCCTGCAGTTTTCCTCCGGCTCCTTTTTTCAAATCCTTGAACAGATCTGCAAAGGATTTCTTATCAGTGGCTTTAATCAAAACCGCGTCGCGTCTAGGAGGGGGTGGAGGTCTAAGCCGTCTTTTTTCGTTCGCAGCCTCTTTAGCAGCTTCTTTCCTCTTCCTTTCCTCTTCTTCCTTCCTTTTTTTGTTTATTTCCGCTTGTTTATTTTTCCTTTCCCTTGCCTTACGTACTTCCCTCCATTCTTCCTCTTCTTCTTCCACTTCTTCCTCGTCCTTGGGGACTTTGTCGGCTACGTTGTTCCCGCTCTCGTTGATGGAGGAGGAGGGGGAGGGTTTTTTGGATCCTTTGCCTTTGGTGACAGGTTCCCTGGTTATCTGCAGCCGTATCTGCCCATCCTTCTTTCCTAGTCCTGCAAGTATTTTGGGTGTATTTGTACTCGCATTTTTTACCTCTTTTGAGATTCTGAACTCTCCACTTCTGGTCGTCTGTGTGGAGGCATCGATCTGCTGTTGTTCGACTCCCTTGTTCCTGGGTAATACATATTTCACAGAATTATAAATATTTCCCATGTGTTTCTGCATTTTTTCGAGATCTTTTTTCAAGTTCTCCGCAGCTTCTTTAATCGCGATTTTGACATTTTTAGAGGAATGACAGAACTCACTGATTTCTCTGGCCCTGGCCAATTGGATTTCAAGGGCACGTACTAGTTTTCTCGTGCCCTCTCTTACCTCAGTTTCGTGCTCCTTATCTGTGAGTTCCAGGACCACCAGGGAACCCTCCTCCTTCTCCTCGTTTCCTTGATTCTCGGGCTCGGATTCCTCCTTCTCCCCCTCCTGTCCTACTTTCTTCTGTTTCTTCTTCCTCTCTCTCCTCTCCTTTCTTCTCTCCTCGTCCTCGGCCTCGTTCCTATCCGATGTGTCGGAAGGGGATGAATCCGCCCCCAGTCTCTTTATACCCCTAAGTTCTACCCTAGGCGTATTTTTCTCCGGCATTGGAGAGTAGAAATATTCTTCCCCTTCGCCGGTCCTCATTTCCATCTCTGATTCCCTCCCCTTTTCCCTGCCAAGGGCAGGTACGCCCTTTGGCGGTGGCGTACGTTTTAGTCCTATTTTACTGGTTTTTCTCCCCTCCCTTGATATTTATTTCCCCTTATTTCTTTTTAATTTTAATTATAAGTCGCGTCTCCTATTCCCCCCTATCCTTGAACCACCGGTTCGCGGTATTTATCAAGGGCTCGTCCTTGTATATATACACTCTGCGATTGGAGTTGGGTCCAGGGAGGCGGAAAGTAACGAGATATAAATGAAAAGAAACAGACAGGTGTGCTTTTCTAATTATTTTCAGCTTTAATTGTAAAATTTCCTTACTCTATTCTATTCTATCTATCTATCTATCTATCTAGCGCGCTAGTTCTCTATTCTATCGCCCGTATTTCCTAAACCGCGGGGGAGGGGGGTACCCCTCGGGGGGGGAAAACTCCGAACAGTCGGAGCCCCACCGATTGGCACCCTAAAAGAAAATTCTTCCCTCCGCTAAAAAACTTTGGGAGGCCGTACCTCCGTAATTTATAGGCGAGGGGTAACCCCTCCAAGGGGGAATCGTCCCGACTTGTCGCGGGCTACCCGTTGCCGGCCTAATCTACTTCTCGTCCCCCCACTCCCCTCTCCCCTCGAAAAAGGGTTGAGGAGGCGCTGGTCCGAGCGCGTTCACTCACTCTCTCTCGCTCGCACTCGCGTTCACCGGTTCGCCGTCTCGCTCGCACGACGGTCGACCGCACTCGCTTTCTCGCTCGCACTCGTGCTATCTCTCGCTCTCGCCGACGCTCGCCGAAACACGCGCTGGTGCTCGGCTCACAGACACACGCGAATCCTCACACACACGTGCCGCAGGGGATCGTTCCGCCCTGCAGCCGGACAAATTTGCCCGTTCTCGCAGTGGCGTAGAAACCACCCCTGTGGACTTAGCTTTTCCGCCGGCGAAGCCGGCGGCGTTCGTCGCGCTTCGCGCGACTAAGGGTGGCGGGTGGGCCACGAACCGCCGAAGAGGACGGACGTGTGACAGGTGTCAACGAATTTTGTCGCTCCTGTCACCTATAAATCACGAAGATCGATTTATAGGGCTTCCTCGCTCTATCCCTTTCTCTCGCACGCGTTCACTCTGCTCTCTCGCTCGCACTTGCACTCTCTTTCTCTCTCGCACTCACTTCGTTTCTCGCTCGCACTCTCGCTTCCTTGGAGCGGGATACCCGGTGGTATCGCCGTCCTTCTCACACTCGTACCAGATCGGGATACCCGGCGGTATCTCCGTCTCGCTCGCACTCGCGTATCGTACTATCTCTCGATCGAGTATAAGTTCCCGCGTAAAACCCTCAACCTGGCCGAAAAAATTTATAAAAAAATTCCCGGTGGGAGAACGCTTCTCGCAAGAAGCTCGATCGAGATAACCCTACTTATTTTAACAATTTTCTAAAAAATATCCTACACTAATTTCTACCCTAAAGCCTCTAAGGGTTATTTCCTAGAAACTAAAACTTCCGGGCACACCTCGTCTTTCGAAAAGATTCTAAGTTCGCGATTGTATCCCGATAAGATTGATCGTTTTTTTTAAAAAAAAAAAAAAAAAGCGCGTCGATCCTAACCGGACAACTTTCCTAATCGCAATCAGACCTAACCCAGACCTAACCCAGACCTAACCCAGACCTAACCCAGACCTAACCCAGACCTAACCCAGACCTAACCCAGACCTAACCCAGACCTAACCCAGACCTAACCCAGACCTAACCCAGACCTAACCCAGACCTAACCCAGACCTTAATTAAAAAAAATTTACTCCCTAACTAATCGTCTGTCTATCCAGCTATATATACTGTCTGTCTGCCTATCTTTCGATATCGCAACAGAACAGACAGTTCTACCTATTTTCGCCTATAATTCCTAATCCGCGGGGGAGGGGGGTACCCCTCGGGAGGGGAAAACTCCGAACAGTCGAAGCCCCACCGATTGGCACCCTAAAAGAAAATTCTTCCCTCCGCTAAAAAACTTTGGGAGGCCGTACCTCCGTAATTTATAGGCGAGGGGTAACCCCTCCAAGGGGGAATCGTCCCGACTTGTCGCGGGCTACCCGTTGCCGGCCTAATCTACTTCTCGTCCCCCCACTCCCCTCTCCCCTCGAAAAAGGGTTGAGGAGGCGCTGGTCCGAGCGCGTTCACTCACTCTCTCTCGCTCGCACTCGCGTTCACCGGTTCGCCGTCTCGCTCGCACGACGGTCGACCGCACTCGCTTTCTCGCTCGCACTCGTGCTATCTCTCGCTCTCGCCGACGCTCGCCGAAACACGCGCTGGTGCTCGGCTCACAGACACACGCGAATCCTCACACACACGCGCCGCAGGGGATCGTTCCGCCCTGTCCACGGACAAATTTGCCCGTGTTCGCAGTGGCGTAGAATCCACCCCTGTGGACTTAGCTTTTCCGCCGGCGAAGCCGGCGGCGTTCGTCGCGCTTCGCGCGACTAAGGGTGGCGGGTGGGCCACGAACCGCCGAAGAGAGCGGACGTGTGACAGGTGTCAACGAATTTTGTCGCTCCTGTCACCTATAAATCACGAAGATCGATTTATAGGGCTTCCTCGCTCTATCCCTTTCTCTCGCACGCGTTCACTCTGCTCTCTCGCTCGCTAGCGCACTCTCTTTCTCTCTCGCACTCACTCGGTTCGCTTCTCTTTCTCTCGCACTCGCACGTTTTCTCGTAACGGGATACCCGTACGGTATCTCCGTCCTTCTCGCACTCGCACTAGATCGGGATAGCCGGTGGTATCTCCGTCTCGCTCGCACTCGCGTATCGTCCTATCTCGAATCTCTTAAGTTCTCGCGCGATATTGTTGAACCGACGGGAAAATTTCGTAAAAAATTCCCGGGGGGAAAACGTCTCCCGCGAGCTCTCAAGTCGATCGGACCCTACTATTTTTTAAGTTTTTTCTAAAACCTATGCTTTTTCGCACGCACCTATTCTATATCTACCCTACGAACCTCGGGGCACACTTCGCACCGTTGATAAGAAACTCGATTTCTGTAAAAGTTACGAACCGAAAAAAAAAGAAAGGTCGTTAAAAACGCCGATCCTATCCGGACAACTTTCCTAATCGCAATCAGACCTAACCCAGACCTAACCCAGACCTAACCCAGACCTAACCCAGACCTAACCCAGACCTAACCCAGACCTAACCCAGACCTAACCCAGACCTAACCCAGACCTTTTTTTTTTTTTTTTTTTTTTTTTTTTTTCGTAGTGGTAATCTCTCTTACGGATACCCATTCCTTCTCGAGGGGAGAAAGAATGGGTTATGTTGGGCTCCCCGGTCGGGGTGTGCAAGACCGGTATACCAACTAACTCCACTACGCCCGTCCCTAAAGCTCCTGGAGGGTGACCGTGTTCCGCGCGCGCATGTCTATCCGGTCACCCCCCGCTTTAACATTCCCTCCCAGGGAGAGGACGCGGCCTCTTCCTACCTACCCTAATTAGATTCACCATACGACGGAGATATGGTGCCTCCCCCCCGTTTCAGGCCGACCGATGGATGCCTAAGCCCCCCCGGCTTAGTGCACCCGACGACCTTCAGGGACGCCGTTGATGACCGAGGTCATCAAGGGCGTCCCCGCCCGCGTTAGGGAGGTCGCAACGGGGGCCCGTGTCCGCCACGAGCCCTGCGACCCCTCCTCCCCCCAATGCGGCCGGGAGCAAGAGTCCGCTCCCGCTCCCGTTCCGCCTCCTCCTTCTGTTGCATCACATGCTCACAGAAGGAGGAAAATGCCCTACGGGACTCCTCGCTCCGGACTATTGCCGCGATAATAGCCGGGAGCGAGAGGTCCCACCCCACTGCGCGCTGGAGTGCACGTCGTTCGCGCGACCAGGCAGGACATTGCTGCAAGGTGTGCTCCGACGTGTCCTCCGGCTCGCCGCAGTGGCTGCACGCCGCCGTCTCCTCCCTACCGATCCGACACAGGTACCGGCCGAAGCACCCGTGCCCGGTCATGACCTGCGTCGTCCGGTAGGAAGCCTTCTGCCCCATCCCCGCCTGAGTCCACCGGCGGTACTCAGGGAGGATGGCCCGGACCGCACGTTGCCGCCCATCCTCCGACCTGGCAAGGTTCCTCAACCATACCAGGCCAACGTGCGCCCGAGCGCGACGTCCGAACTCCGCCACCTGGAGCTCCCTCTGATCGGGAGCCACCCCCTCTCGTCGGAGGCTCCGGGAGTAATTAAATACTCCCGAAAGAGCGAGAGCCTCCGTGCCCAGAGGTAGCAGCCCGCCGATCAACAGCGCCGACGCATAGGATACGGTGCGGTACCCCCGCACGACAGCGATGGCCAGCCTGCGCTCGATACGGCGTAACAGCACACGTGTGCTGTCACGCCCCCTGGCCTCGATGTCGTGCGCCCACACAGGGGCTCCGTAAAGGATTACGCCCCGCACCGTCCTTGCGTACAGACGCCGCACCCTCCCACAGGGCCCCCCGAGATTCGGGAGGAGACGACCGAGCGCAGCGGTCATCCCCTCCACTCGGGGCGCAAGGAGCTCGAAGTGGCGGTCAAAGCGCCACAGGCCGTCGAGCTCGAGTCCCAGGTACCGCATCTGGGACCCGGTCTCGACCGCGCCTCCTCCCACGCGTACCAGGCGCTGGGGAGGGGCCCCGCCAAGCCGAGCCTCA
The DNA here is from genome assembly GCA_913789915.3 of Sphecodes monilicornis. NCBI lineage: Eukaryota > Metazoa > Arthropoda > Insecta > Hymenoptera > Halictidae > Sphecodes > Sphecodes monilicornis. The sequence goes on from CAJYYI030000237.1 coordinate 28,154, forward strand.
TGGTAAAACCACAGGGCCTCGGTCTTGGCGGGGGACACCTCTAGGCCCAGCGCCTGGATCGCCTCCACCGCCCTCCGCGCACCCCACTCCGCGAGCCGAGTTGTGCTTCCCTCGAACCTTCCCGTTGCCAGCACCAACGTGTCATCCGCATAACACGTTAGGCTGACACCGGGAGGCATCTCCACCCGAAGAACCTTGTCGTACGCGAGATTCCACAGTATCGGCCCCAATACCGATCCCTGCGGAACCCCGCGGACGACCCTCCTCTCCACCATGCCGTATCGACCCGGATACTCGATCCACCTGTCGGAGAGGTACGATCCCAGGACTTTTCTCAGATAGGGGGGTACCTCGTGAAACACAAGGGCCTCCCCTATCCGATCCCAAGGGATGGAGTTAAAGGCATTGGCGATGTCTAACGGCAACGCCAATGCCACCCCATCCCCCCTCGTCGAAGCCTCCGAGAGGTCCCTCACCCGTTGAACTGCGTCAACGGTGGAGAGACCCTCTCGGAAGCCGAACTGAGCCGGGTTAAGTCCGGGGACCCTGTCCGCCAGGTGACGACTGAGGCGGGCCGCGAGAATTCTCTCGAACAGTTTGCCCGCCTCGTCGAGCAAGCACACGGGTCGATACGCCGAAGGTGATTCTTCGGGCTTCCCTTCCTTCCGAAGGAGCACAACTCGGCCCCTCCTCCACAGTGGGGGGTACTCTCCCTCCCTCATGCAATTCGTGTAGAATTGCAGGAGGTCGGGAGCGAGGACCCTTGCTGCCACTGCCAGCACCCGGCCGTGAATCCCGTCCGGTCCCGGGGCCTTCCGCCCTCCGACCTTTCGGGATGCCTCTCGGAGCTCACCGACCGTGACCCCCCACTCTTCCGACCAAGGGTGAGGCCCTTGGTCCGTGGTGGGGGGGGTGAGGCGACTGCCGCTTTCCCCCGGAAAGAGGCTCGCCATCACCCCCTCCACGAAGAGTGGGTCCATCCCCTCCGTCAGAGGGGGCGCCCATGCTCTCAGCCTGCCCATGACAAGCTTGTAGGGGCGCCCCCAGGGGTCCCTATCAATCGTGTCAGTGAGCTCCTGCCACGCGCTAGCCTTGGCACGCGCTATAGCTCTACGAAGCGTACCGAGCGCCCCTCGGTACGCCTCGTAGAGCCTCGCCGTCTCGGCCTCCCCGCTCGATCTCCTCCTTCGAGAGCGGGCGTACCGGCGCCGGGCGACATTGCACGCTGTGCGCAGCGCCGCAATCTCGCCCGACCACCAATACGCCGCTCTCCGGGGCGTGTCTCGGCTCCGGGGCATTGCAACGTCCGATATCGTCTGCAATGTCCTCCGGAGCCTCAACGCCCCCTGAGCGGGGGTAAGCCCGGGCATCCCCGTGCCTGCCCAGGCAGCCACACGGACGGCGGCCTTCAGCAGGTCCTCGTCGATTCGCCTTAGCGACCATCGCGGACCCGTGTCAACCCCTCGGGGCCGGATTCCCCGCGCGCCCTGGGGGGTGGTCCACACGCCCATAACGATGGGCGTGTGGTCGGAGGAGAGTTCAATCTCCCCCGCCACCCTCCAGTCCGACACCCGACGCAGTGCCGCAGGGTTGGCCCAAGTCAGATCGACTATGGAACTCCCCCGCGGCCCTACGAACGTCGGGGTGGACCCTTGATTCAATAATCTTAGGTCCAACCCCGACGCCCAGGCCAACACGTCGCCTCCCCTTGTGTTTGTCCTGCGGGACCCCCATGCCACCGCATGGGCATTGAAGTCCCCCAGGACAAGAACCGGACGGGCCGTGTGTCGCGCAACACACAGTTGTAGCCCGTCCAGGAACCCTCGGAAATTTCCGAGGCCACAATTCGGGGAAACGTACACCGCGATGACCGCTAAGTCCCCCCACTGTACCGCCACATACCCCTCCCCCCTCTCTAAGAGGGAGACGAGGGGGGATCCGCGGCGCCCCGCCCTATATATAGCGACGGAGCCGCACAAGCTGGTCACCCATGCAGGGTGATTCCCAGTGTTGTACGGCTCCGCCGCTACTCCCAGCCCGACCCCCCGCTCGAGGACAGCTTGGACAAACAAGTCCTGAGCTGCCCTCGAGTGGTTGAGATTGGCCTGCAGGACCGGTATTGGCGATGGGCTTGCTGGCATTACGCAAGCTCATCGCTGACCATCGGTCCTGCAGAGCAATCCCCCCCGGGGGTCTCCAGGCCATCTTCCTCTCTCCTCGTCTCCCTCTCTCCCATTCCTTCCACCTCCATCTTCTCATCTCCCTGTGCCTGTGGTTGCGGACCCACAGGCACAGGTTTCCTCTCCTTCCCCTTCGCGGCTCCCCCCTGTGGTGCTTCCACAGGTGGGGGCCGCAAATCCGCCGGGGGGTGCACTGGCGCGACTCCTTTCGCATCCCCCGGCTCCTCTATCTTCCTCTCCTTCTCTTTCTCCGGCCCCTCCTTCTTCCCCGGCCCACTCCCGCTCCTCCCGTTTCCCCTTCCCCCCTTGCGAGGGGCGGGGGCACACGCCGAGGCCCCGAAGCGGTGATTAGCCGGCCACCCAAGGTCCGCACAGAGCGGGCACTTGGGCGGGGCCTCGCACACGGCCGCGCGATGCCCCGATGCCCCACACCGGTAGCACCGATCGCTCCTGTCCAGATTACTCTGGCATTCAGAGCGGACGTGCCCCAGCTGCAGGCATCGAAAGCATTGCAGCGGCCTCGCTGCCAACGCCTCGACGCGGGCGGAGGACCAGCCGACCAGAAGTCGACCGGCCCCCACCAACTGCTTCACCGCGGCTATGGGACCCTGGGCCCAGCAGGCACCCAAGGTTGTCCCGGTGGCAGATCTCCGGATCACTCCGACCCGGACATCTGTCACCGAGCAGCCCCCAGCCGCGGCGATAGCTGCCCCCACCTCCGCCGGTGTGACAGAGTCGTCCAGTCCAGAAATGCGCATTTCACCGCGCTTCATGGGCTGGGCGACCCTGACACCCGTCCCGGCAAGGACCGCGGCCATCCTCTCGGAGAGGGCCTTTGCCTTAACCTGGCAGTCTGGCCCCTTGATCTCCAAGAGGATGCCCCCGGTCCTTGCCTTTCTGGGACGCACGCCGTCGACGATCCCAAGCGACTGTAAGTCTACTTGGGCCCGGGCCGCGGCCATCACCTGCGCGTACGAGAGCTTACCGCCCTCTGGCACAGTGATGGCCACGGCCCCCGTCTTGGGCGCACGCCCCAGGATCTCTCCTCCCGCCGGGGTCGGTGGGGCCGGTCCCGGTTTTCCGGGCTTCCCTTCCCCACCCCCGTCTCCTTTTCCCCCCATCCTCTTCTTCCCCCCTCCCCCGGGCTGGGCCCCACCTCGTCCCGGTGGTTTGGCCTGGCTTCGGTTGAGCTCGGCCGCCCGAAGGGCATCAAGGGCCCTCCTCGCGCTCTCCGAGAGCGACCCGATTCTGTTTAGAAACGAGTCCTCCCCGGAGGGCGCGGGGGTGGCCTTCTTGAGCGCCCTTCTTGCGGCCTTACCCAACACTTTCCGCCAGGCTAGGGGGTCGACCCCTGAGGGCGGATTGTTAGGGTCAGCCCTAACATCCGACCTCAGTTTCGGCCCCCCTCCTTGCACTTCCGGGGTGTCGGGGGGCCCATCCTTCTTCCTAACTTCCTTCCCCCCACCCCCCCCCACAACCTTGTTGTTGGTGGTGGTGGCACCTTGCACTCTTCAAGTCCCTGCAGCCTTTCTTCCATGGCCCCCATCCTGGCACCCACCAGCGCGTCGACTCTGCGAAGGATGGATTGGGTGTCTTCGACACCCTTCCCATCCTTCGCAGCTTCGTCCTTGCCGGTCGAGGGCTTTCCAAGGGCCTCGATGAGTACCCTCATCCTCTCCTCCATCTTCCCAATCCGGGCATCGACGAGCGAGCCGACCCGTAGCTGGATGGATTGGGTGTCCATGACACCCAGTCCATCCGCGCCCGAGGTCGACCCCTCGCCCCCTCCTGCGCCAGCATCCGAAGCAGTGGAGAGGGTTGCGCCTTTCCTGGGGGCCCTCCCCTCCTCCTGCTCTTTCCGCTTCCTCCTCTCCCATTCCTCTCTTTCCTCCTTCAGCCTTCTATCCCATTCCCTTCTTTCCGTTATCCTTTCCCGCTCCCATTCCATCTTTTCCTCCTCAAGCCTTCTCTTCTCCGCCTCGAGTGCCTCGAGGCGGAGTCTCATTCTCTCCTGCTCCTTCTGCAGCCCCTCGACCGTGCTACGGAGCCTCTCATTCTCCTGCACGCTCTCCCAGGCAGCCCCCTGATATGTTCTCCTCGCCAGAGCCTGCGTATGGGCTCTGACGAGGACCATCAGGTCCCTGAGCTGCCCCACGAAGGTGCCTTTCAATCCTTTGGAGGCAGTGGATATCCTATCCACTGCCGCCGTAGCTCGCCCCAACTCCTCCTCGAGGTCTTCCGTAGCCATACTAAAGCTTACGGCTATTTGTTCATCGACGCGCTGCTGGACGTCCTTGATGGATGGCGGCCCTTTCAGCAGCCCATCCGGATCCACCACCACCAACGCGTCGCGGAACCCCGGCTGGGTATAAAACCCATCACCCAGTTTCCCTTCCCTTTCCCTCGGCTCCTTCCCTCCCGTGTCCTTAGACATTCCTTCTCCTCCTCCGCAAGAGGGAACACCACAGGCGACCGGAATCGGCTGAGAGTCCGAGGCGATAATGGCGGAGGTTTTTGCCACCGAGGCCCTAACCTCCGCCATTATCACCTCTCTCTGCTTCATCCAATCACCTATGGCGCTACCCCCGCGCGCGTCGCTCGTCCCGAAAGGATCCGAGCGACCGCGCTTGGGGCGCTCCCTCTTGCGGAGTATGTCCAGCTCCACTTCACCCTTCCTCTTACCCCCCGGCCCCCTCTTGCCAGGGGAGGCGGTGGTCCCGGACTCGGATGAGACGGAGACGACACTCCCGCGTCTCTCCGCCACATCCGACCCCGAGCCACCACCGCCCTGCGTCAGCTGGAGGGGAGGAAAATCGCCGCATCTGCTGAGCGCAGATCGGCTCAGGCTCCTGGCCCGCTCCTTTTCCTCCTCCTCTTCCTTCCCCTTCCTTCTCCCTCTTCCTACCCCTCTTTCCCGCAACACCGGCGCAGTCCGACGGCCAGACGAGGAGGTCGCGCGGCCCCCCGACACCTTTGTGTCAGAGAGTCCCGCGACGTCCCCATCGCTCTCGTCAGACTGCCTCGGTGTTGCGTCCGAGTCCGAACCCGAATCAACGTTTCCTATCACCGTGTCCGAAATCTTGTCCTTCGCCGATGCCGTGTCGTCATCTCCCCTTTTCAGGGGAGTCGTCGCTGGTAATCTATTCTCCCGCCGGCACCCAGTGGTCCGTGCCGGCGCATCGCGGTCGTTTGCTTTCGACGATGAGGAGGGCCGCTCGCCTCCCCTCCCACCGCCGGTACTGGGGTCTCCCTCCCCTGCACCGTAAACGTTTTTTCCGTATTGTGTCCTGCTCATGTTTTTTATTTTTTTTTTCTCCCCCAACTTGCCCTGGTCACCGATGGTGTGTGTGGATCAGGCATGCGTACCACTACGCATGCCATCACCACACACCCATACCCAAAAGAACACCACCGTCCCGAAGGGTACTTCGCCCTCCCTGTCCACCTTCCACCTCCATCTCTCACATGGAGGATTCAGGATTGGCGCAGATCATCGAGCTTCTACACCCCGCACCCCTCTCTCCGTCGGCACACACCGCAGTGTGACCCAGGGACCACCACGAGGAGGTGGAGAGAGAGGAATTTTAGGTATAGGACCCCACCACTGTGGGTTAACCTACCATTGGCTCAGAGCCACCAATGGTCCGCCCCTATACCCTCAGTCCCCAGACCTAACCCAGACCTAACCCAGACCTAACCCAGACCTAGTTAGTTAGTTAGTTAGTATCCCAGGTGCAAGGCTGCTTTAGGTCTCTATTGTGTACCTTTTCTGCCTCATATAGAGCGGCGCATTACCGAGAGTTTTAACCTCCGTGCGACTGGTAGATGGTTTGCCGGCCGCGTTGCCCATATCCATCGGTTGTCCAGTCGGGCAGTTGGTGCCACCGTCTCATCCGAGCCATGCTACCTAAATATTACCTACATAACTTCTGGTCGGAAGTTGGGCAAGTCGGTGAGACGGTCCAGCCGCTAGGCGGCACAACTCCTCCTCTTGGTAAAAGATCGTAGATCTCCTGTTGGATGAAAGGAGAGGCCAGGCCCCGAGCGAGGGAGGCGAGCATGAACGTTCACCGGGTGAACCTGTTCGATTCTCAGAAATGAGTTGTCGAATGCGCAGCGTCACAGGCCCACAAGGGGTTGTGCTTGGTACTGCCTCCCCCCGCCCGCGGCCCCCTTCCTCCTCCTCCTCCCGGCAGTGATCCTTTCGGGGCACTGGTTAGGGCTAATACTACTGAATTTATTCCCTATGCTTGGTTAGTCCAGGCCCTTCCCCTTTGCTATACAAGGCTATCGTGATAGAGGTAGAGTAGGTCGCGATGATTAGGCTAGAGATCGAATTTATAGATTTTCGCTACTGAGTAGCTCAGACTGCCAATCCGAGGATAGATTTCGCGTGAACGAGCTGCCGTTCGTCTTGTTCCCCAAGGGCTACGAATCCATCGCTTCCGGTAAGAAGAGTGAAAGGCAAGCCGACAGGGTCGGAAGGTTTCCACTTCGCCGAAATTTATGTGCCCGGAGGCTTTAATATCGGACCCATCGGATATATCCACCCTGTTGTTCCCCTCGCGGCTCGAATCCCTAACGTCAGTGCCCCTCCTTATTACCAAGGTGTTTTCCCAAGGGTTACCACATCCTCGGGGATGACGCGTTGACCGATAAGTTGGCCTTGCATCATCTTTTGAGGTATGTTGGTCGAGGTTTCACTTGGTGTCACCTCTGGTTTGGGAGTCAACTCTTTTTGTCGTTGAATCTCCCGTGAGGTGTCATGGTGATAAAGTTTTGTGTCTTTATCCCTGATGGTGGCCCTCGAAGCTGTTTCTGCAGGGTGCCGCACGGTTAGTAGGAGAGGGCTGAGTATTCTCGATCTTTCGATCTACCTTCACTACTTTCCATGGGTCCTGCTCCGCAGTCTCGGGCTAATCCGTTCGGATCTTGTGTTGGTTTGTACTGGTTGTCCAGACGGCACGGTTTCTGCCGTGTCGTCGTCGTCCAGTGTGGTCTCTCGGTGACAGGTTTCCCTTCCGATCCGTGACATTCGAACGCGATGACGGGGACGTGCGTCTGCCTGCCACGTTCTTCTGCCCTTTCACGGTTGGTACGTCTGTTTTGGTGATCGGTTCTGTGTCGGATCGAATTGGTTTTTTTACTTCCGTGGAAGAACTGTGCAGATCGAGTTTTCCGGCAACTGGCTTTTGATCGAGTGAAGGGAGACGCTTGCGTCTCCCAGTCACAGTCTCCAGCGGTTCTCCGGTCTGTCTTTCTGTAACCTGTATATTTTGCTTCCTCTGGAGCGAGGAAGGGATATGGATCGACTTCCCGGCAATTGGCTTTTGATCGAGTGGAGGGAGACGTGTTTGCCTCCCAGCCACAGTCTCTGGCGGTTCTCCGGTTGGTTTCTCCATATCATGTTTTCTTTATGCTCCCTTCCAGGAGAGAGTGTTTCGACTCTTTGTGACCGATCCTGTGTCGGATAGAGTCTATTGTCCCCATGGGGTGACGATTTTCCGGCGTGGCCGAAACGCATCGTTTAGCGTTTTGATTTTTAGGAGCGTCGAGTTGGGTTATTCGCTGTTTGTCGTCCGGCGTTTTGAGTTTATTTTTAGTGTGTTTATGTTGTTCCATTGGATTTCGTTAAGATTTGTTTTTCAGTCATTGTTCTCTCGTGTATTATTTGTGGATTTTTGTTCGATTTGGGAATCTCTGTGGTTCTGTTATTTCTCTTTCTATTTGTCATCCATTTAGTCTCCATTTGACATATTTCATTTTCCGAGGCGTATGTCATCATTGGCTGGTTGGCCTCAGTGCCTTGGAGTGGAATTATTCCGTTTGGAGGGCTTTAAATGGATTATTGGTTGTTCCTTATGTCCCCTGTGGGAGAGGATGCTTTTCTTTTCTTTTTGTTGCTTTAGAATTGCCAGGGGAAAGTTTTCCGGCAGAAATTCCATAGACTGTAGATTGGAATGTCTTTTATTTGTTCTCTTTCTATTGTGAGTGTTCCCGGGTGTCTGATTCTGGTTTCTGTAACTGCAGGGCAGTTTGTTATAATGTGAATGGAGGTCTCGTTACTTCCCTCCTCCTCACATAGTGAACACGTAGGTGTATCCACTCTTAGTTGTCTATGGAGATGAGACTTTGACTTTGATAGTGACCGTCGGCAGTCCTTTCGGGTCTGTATGTACCCGGAGGATTTTCCCTTTCTCCGAAGCCCTTGCCCTTCCTTCTGCTCTTCTTCCTCTCCCATTTTCTTGGTAGGATGTGTATTGGACGAAGGAAGAGGCTGTCCTTTCATACTTTTGTTTATGAAGTGTCGGTCCTTTGAGGTCAGGGGGTGGGGGCGCTGTTTAGATGACTCTTATCGTTTCGGGCATGTAGTGTTCAAAGGATCCTATTACCGTTCGTTTCTAAATTGCTTTCGCGAGTGGGTCGCCTTTGGTGTTTATGTATTTTAACTCGATTGGAGAATAAATTTTGTTCTTAAAAGATTCGTGTCGTTTCGAGATATTTGACCTGATCTACGTTCTCTTCCCTGATTTGTTTATTTACAGGGATTGGTACGAGAGAGAAGTATGAGGTATCCTTTCCCTTTTCTTCGCGTGTGAATTTCTTCTTTTCACGCGAGGTTGTTACTTGAGATGTTTAAAGATTCGTGTTCAAGTTCGTGGGAATTTGTGAAACGAGCGTATCAATGTTTTAATGTAAGCATTTCCTTCTCTCCTACGATCCGTATGACCCCTGATATTTTCCATGCGTAGTATACTTTGTATATGTAGGGTGAAACGATCTTTGTATGAAAAATCTATGTTTATTTTTGGTCTCGTGCGAAGAGGCGGGCTTTTAATAGTTGTAATTCGATCCTTAGAGTTTTAACGTTGCGGGAACTGGGTGTGAATTTTATTTGTATCTATGCGAGCGAGTCAAAGATGTTTCTGAACGCGAGGTTCGTTTAATTTTTAAAAATTGTGAAATTCTGTACTAGTGAGTGGATAAGATTTTGTAATTGTCTCTCGACAGACAAGATAGCGATTCTAAGTGTTTTGAGATTTCTAACAACTGTGCGAGAGTGTCGATGCGATCGTGATTCGTTTCTTAGAATGTCCTAGTTCGATCGATTGTCTACGAGAGAAGAAATTTTCGAGCCTTCCGTGAATCCGTGCGAAGATTTTCCGCGTGAGGATTTCTATCGAGATCTGTGCGAGCGAGTCGAGAGTTTGTGCGAAGAAGTCGGTGTGATCGTGATTTGTCTCCTAGAAGATTTGAGTTCGATTCGTTGCGATCGAGGAAAGAGTTTTCCAATCCTTCTGGATTCATGCAAGGTCATTTGTATATGAACTTTGAGAATTGTGAGCGAGTCCATTCTGTTTCATAAGGAGAGGCAAAGCTTGTTCGAGAGAAAATCTGTCCGATCATAGTTGGTTTTTCCGAGGATCGAATTTCAACTGTATTTTACTGTAAAAATTTGTTTTTGAAGATTTTTGTTGTGTTCCGTGTGAGCTAATCCTTCTTGTTTCTAAGAGTCTGTTCGAGTTTTATCAGGGTTCATACCGGGAGGTTGAATTGTTTGTAATTTGTTGCATTAATATTTTCAATTTGGTATAATCACTTACCGTATGTGACGATTTTAGTTTTCGAAATTTGTTGAAAATCGTGCGAGAAGGTCGGCGTTCTTCGACGAGACCGATTAGTGGAATTGCAATTCCGTCAAGGTTCCCTCGTTTTGTTAATGTAATTGTGCGTTAGGATGTGTGAGAGATCGTAGGGTCCGTCGAGCCGTAGAAGAGAAAGAGGGTAATCTAGTATTGTGTGTGATTGATAATTGAATTTGGACTTTTCGTAAGAGTTTGACAAGATTATTCACGATTTGTTTGATTTATGTTCGAACCACGGTTTGCGGGTTGAAATTGGCTGCGAAGAAAGGGGAAGATTAATTGTATGTTTGTGGTGCAATAGATTTGTTGTATTCTATAGTCCCTATGTCTTATTTTCTTTCCTGCCTTTTCGATTCGTCCGGATTTTGTACTTATGTATTTTCGAGGTCCGCGGTTTTAAAAGTTTTGCGGTCGTCTTTCTACGGTTGGTTCGCGGTGTCTCGTTTGTTTCGCGAATCGTTGCCTCATCGTTTTGAAGATTAATTTGTTCCGGGATCTGTGATCGCGTTTTTGAAGAATGTTGTTTATAGTTCGAGGTCGAGATATCCTGTATAATTTTAAAAATTTTGATCGCTGCGTCTTTCTAAGTGAGATCGTGCACGATGCACTATTTATTCATATCGATGACTCTAAATTTGCACGTGGTAAGTTTTATCTGTCTCACGTCGGTGCAAGCTTTCGTCATTGTTCTTATGATTTTTATTGTCCGAGGTACCCTTCAGGTCCGTGGATATCCAGCTTCCTGGAAGGATTTAGAGAGAATTATCTCCTTATGAAGGAGACCAGGGGGGTCCGCCTTCGCCCCGTACAATGCACTTCATCCGCTTGCATTGCTGATGGATGTAGCTTCTCTTCTTATAAGTGCTCTTCGTTTTTGACGTCTCCTTCCGTCTCCGTCCTTCCTGTTTCCTTTATCTCTCGTCTCGCTCCGGGTCGGATTTCTCCTCCGTTCGCTCTTCCTCGTCTTGCCTGTTAGGTGGTCTTGGTCTATTTTCCCTAGGTTCGCTGACAATTATCCTCATTGTCCTGTCTTCTATCTCTAATCTGTACTTTAATTTTGTTATGTACTTCAATGATTTGTTTGATATGAGTGCCGTGGTCTCGGTGCCTTTCGTGGTGCTCCAGACCGTCTCGAATTCCCCCCAGGAGCCGATATCACCCTCCGGGTTCGCTTGTTTAATGGCTTCTATTAGATGTAGCAACTTTACATATGTGTTGGAACACCAGAGGTGCACCTTGTGTTTCTTTTTTAGTACATCAGTGTTTTTAACTACAAAGATTCTCCCGTGCCATTTCCAGCTTTGTATTGCCTCTATTAAACCCTCAGGAATTCGGTCAAAAACTATGGCCACTCCCGCTCCCCTGAGAGTATGGTATTTTATCGTGAATCTGGCCTTATTCATAAATTTCCATTCGCCCATAAAACGGGGCGTTTTAAGACACATATTGAAAATGCAGACTGCTCCGATGCGTACTTTCGGAGTAATAATTTTTTAAACGGAGCAGCGATCGTTCTCGCGGCGTGCTCCGAAAATTTTCTAAGTTCCGCGGCAACAAAATTTATTTTTCACGAATTTCAACAATATCAATCGGTAAAGCGGGGCGTTCTAAGACACATATTGAAAATGCAGACTGCTCCGATGCGTACTTTTGGAGTAATAATTTTTGAAACGGAGCAGTCATCGTTCGGCAAGGTAAGTTTCCAGCGGCGTATTGCTTTAGTACCAACCTCCGATCTGCAAGACATGTTGCCAGCGGCGTATTATTTTAGTACCAACCTCCGATCTGCAAGGTAAGTTTCCAGCGGCGTATTGCTTCAGTTCCAACCTCCGATCTGCAAGACAAGTTGCCAGCGGCGTATTGCTTTCGAAAGCGTACGAAAAAAAAATAATAAAGAGAATTCTTCTTGTTCTTCTTCTTTCTGTTATGCATAGCGGGGCCTCGTCTAACCGACAAGACGAAACCCCAAGCATAGGGCTGAGTCTCAACAGATCGCAGCGTGGTAACTGCTCTACCGAGTACAACACCCCGCCCGGTACCTAAGTCGTCTACAGACGATTCCAAGTCTCGACGTCGAAATTGGACTACCCATGATCGACCGTTAGAACGCCATGTCCGTCGTTGCGGAGGGATCCCGACGACGAGTACAAAGACGTTCGTACGGCAAAATGGGGCCCGTGCGATGACCGGCCACGAGGACCGGCCACCTAGTAGTGTCACATTGTTTTGAGCCTTTCGACCCACACGAAACTCCTTAGGAAATATCGTTACCTCCTTTGACTAGAAAGGATACGGCGTTAGAGGCGTTCAGGCATAATCCCACGGATGGTAGCTTCGCACCACCGGCCGCTCGACCGAGTGCGTGAACCAAATGTCCGAACCAGCGGCTCCTCTCGTACTGAGCAGGATTACTATCGCAACGACTAGTCATCAGTAGGGTAAAACTAACCTATCTCACGACGGTCTAAACCCAGCTCACGTTCCCTGTTGGCGGGTGAACAATCCGACGCTTGGCGAATTCTGCTTCGCAATGATAGGAAGAGCCGATATCGAAGGATCAAAAAGCGACGTCGCTATGAACGCTTGGCTGCCGCAAGCCAGTTATCCCTGTGGTAACTTCTCTGACACCTCTTGCTGAAAACTCTTCAAGCCAAAAGGATCGATAGGCCGTGCTTTCGCAGTCTCTATGCGTACTGAACATCGAGATCAAGCCAGCTTTTGCCCTTTTGCTCTACGCGAGGTTTCTGTCCTCGCTGAGCTGGCCTTAGGACACCTGCGTTATTCTTTGACAGATGTACCGTTGTTAGTCTTGCCCATCTCTCTTTCGAGAGAATGCCGCACCTCGAGGTTTCCCTCATATCGGCAAGGGTCACTTTATAGCTAAACCACTACGAAGAGTAAGTTCGTAGATGTTGAGAACTTCGAACTTGGAAAAACCCCTCTCTCACCGCTTAAGGATCATCGAAAGGGTAGACCGTCCCACACGGGAAGTAACTCACTTAGCCGTTTCTCCGTCGGCACGTCTCCGAGGAGACGCATCGCCGTCGAAACGTTACCAGCGGGAGCCACAGGGAGGCGGAGTTACCGGCTTAACGCTCGATCTCATACAGGTTGGCACGGACGAGCCGTTTGCCGTTATACCCTGCGATCACGATACCAAAGATGTTACAGGTATCGCCTGCGCTGATCGTCAGGGTGTTTACTTTCTCCCAATCTCTCCTGCTTTTCTTCCTGTTTGTCGAAGACCCTCTCTATACCTACGCAGCCTTTTGCTTGTGTCCGTCGCTCGTATCCGTGTCCATGACTCCTCTTTCTTCTTCAGAATCCTCTTCGTGGTCTGGTTGAATTCCTTCATGTACGATTCGCTGATCCAGAATGGTGGTTGCGGTGGCCAGTGTATTCCTTGTCGTTCTATTGCAGTCCTGTAGTCGGCTCGTTCGTCTGTGTGCAGGTTGCATTCCAGAAGCAGGTGATGTGGCGTCTCTTCCTGTCCGCACGCACATCGTTCCCAGTAATGACGATGAGAAGGTCGTCCGCATATGCAACAGTCTCGAACCCGTTCCTGGTGAGAGTGGATAGTAGGTCGTCAAAAATCAGATTCCATAAGTTAGGTCCTAGTATGGATCCTTGTGGGCATCCTCTCGTCACATTCTTCTGCACTTCTAAAATCCTGCCCACGAGTTTCACGGTTCTATTGTTAAGGTAGTCTGCGATGAGGTTGTATATGTATTGGAAATGGTACATATATATATTGCACAGCGCAGGAGTGAGTGAGAGAGAGAGGAGTGGGAGTTATACACACACACGTACGCCTCCCCACTCTTTATGTCCCCGTGTGTATGAGTGCAGACAGGTGCGAGATAGACTCCGACCCGCGACCACGCGACAGTGAAGATTATACAGCTATATAGAAGTATTATTAATAAACGATTATTTTTTGATATTAGAAGTCCTCTCCCTATTTAATTATATTGGCAACCACTCTAACATGGTAGCAGAGCGTGGTTAGTTGATCGAGTCCATAGTAACGAGTCTCGAACGGATATACAGCGAGATTAAAAACAAAGTGCTAATTACTTAATAAATAAAAGTGAGGTGCAAAAGAAATATAGATGTAAACAAATACTGCAAGTGCTTAAGATACTAGGAAAGCAAAAACAGTGAAAATTAAATAAGTGCGAATAGTTGATGCACGTGGATAAAGAGTGACAACACGTGGTGTACCTAGGAGTAGCGGGTCAGTAAAAAGCAAGGATAGTACGGATTCCGAACAGGAAGGAACGTTCGAGAATAATCAAGAAGACAATATGGAAAAAGGGGACATTACGATACCGGTGTTTGATGGAGAGGAGTACAGTATGTGGAAGAAGAGGATAATAATGTTTTTGAAGTTTAAAGAATGCCACACAGTGATTACAAGAGAAAAGAACGCAACTGACAAAGCTGAGTGGGAATAGCAGGATTTAAAAGATATAAATCTTATATACAGCACGATTTCCAATAAGCAATTAGAATACGTAGGCGACGAGGAAACGGCCTACAAAATTATAAAAAAGCTGGACAATATGTACTTGAAGGAGTCAACAGCTTTACAAATTGTATGTAGAAATAGATTGGAAAAAATGAGATTGATAAACTACAGTAACACGGAGTCATTCTTCAGTGATTTTGAAAAATTAATAAACGAATTAAAAGTCGCGGGTGCTACAATAAATGAAAAGGAAAAATTGAATTACATGCTCAACACGCTGCCAGAGTCATATAGCTATATAGGCGATTTGATTGATACACTAAAAGAAGAAGATCAAACAGCTGATTATGTAAGAAACAAAATTAAATTAGCTGAAATGAAGAATCATAATGAGCAAAGTGAAAAAAGGACAAACACATTTGTGGCAAGAAAAATCCAAAACGAAGGCTGCTTCAAGTGCGGAAAGCCTGGACATTTTGCAAGAGACTGCCAAGATGGCGGACAAACAGCAGACAGAGGAAGCACATGGAGAGGCCCACCACGTGGCCGTGGTCGAGGCCGCGGCAGAGGCGGAAGAGGCTACTACGGCAGAGGGCGCAGTAACTTCCGTGGACAATGTGGATCAAGCACGAGCGAGCAGAGCAGCACAGGCACAAGCGCATGGATAGCGACAGTTCACACAACACACAGCAGCGAAGCGAACAGGTTATGTAATAACGAAATTGAATGGTTACTCGATAGCGGTTGTACGGACCATATAATCAATGATGAAAACTATTTTGAAAATTGTATTAAACTTAAAGAACCGCTAAATATTTTTCTAGGAGATAATAGGTCGGTAAAAGCTACGAAAATTGGTAACGTAGTAAGCTATTTTAACGCGTTTGGCATTAGTAATGAAGTAAATATAAAAAACGTATTTTACGCGAAAGATATGAATGTAAATTTGATAAGCTTTGGAAAACTAACTGATAATAATACTATTATATCGATGGGTAATACGGCAAAAATTATTGATGAATATAATAAAGTTGTGGCAGTAGCAATAAAAGATAATAAAATTTATAGAATGAAAAGTAAATTGAAAAGTGCCGAAACTTCTGTAAATACTGCCAAACGAAATAATAACATGAGTCAAAAGGAACGGTGGCACAGAGTTTTAGGCCATGTAAATTTCAATTACCTTAATACGTTATGTAAACAACAGCTGTTAACGGGAATTCCAAACGAACTGGAATCGGAGTTTATGAAATGTAAAACTTGTATTGAAAACAAGATGCATAATTTGCTTTTTAATAACAATAGAAATAGAGCTAAAGATATATTAGAAATTATTCACACTGATGTGTGCGGTAGTTTTAAAACAACTGGGTTAAACGGAGAAAAATATTTCGTTTCTTTTATTGATGATTATAGCAAAATAGCTAAAGTTTATTGCATTAAATCAAAAGATGAAGTTTTTGATTATTTAGTTCAGTTTATAAATGAAAGTAAAAATTTAACTGAAGAAAGGGTAAAAGTATTGAGATGCGATAACGGCAAAGAGTACTTGAATAGTAGGTTTTATAAATTTGCCAAGGAGAAAGGTATTAGTTTAAATAAATGCCCAACGTATACACATGAACTAAACGGCACAGCGGAACGATTTAATAGGACAATCATGGATATGGCGCGTTGTTTACTTTCAGAGGCACAAGTGCGTAAATGTTACTGGCCTGAAATAATATGTGCGGCGACTTATTTAAAGAATCGTACTTTGGCAAATACAATTGAAAGGAAAACCCCTTACGAAATATTTTTCAAAAAAAGGCCAGATGTTAAACATTTACGTTTATACGGTAGTAAAGTTTTTGTAAGAATACCAGAGCAAAAAAGAGTTTCAAAATGGGACAAAAAGGCCAATTTGGGTATACTATTGGGCTATAGCGATGTAGGCTATAGAGTACTTGTAAATAATAAAATAATAATAACAAGGCATGTAGATATCATAGAAAAGGGTGTAAAATGTATTAGTCTCGATGAAGTTAATGACGGTAATGAAAGCGACGCCAGTACAAATGGTGATTTAACTAACGATAATGTTTTTGAAAGCGCGGATGAGGCGGATGATCAAGCACGTAAAGTGAAAAGGAGTGATGTTGAAGACGTAGAATTAAAAGTCCCTCGCAAATCTACGCGTAATAAAAAAAGCCCAGTAAGATACCCAGAAAATGAAAGTTATAACATTTATGTAAGGTACTGTAGAGTAGATACGCCTTGTACATTTGAGGAGGCGATAAATAATCATGATAGTAAAAATTGGAAAATTGCAATGAATAAAGAAATTGATTGCATAAACAAAAATAAAACTTGGTCATTAGTTGATAGAATTCAAGGTAAAAAAGTCCTAGATGTAAAATGGGTTTACACAAGAAAAGCAGATGATAAGTATAAAGCTAGGCTAGTTGTAAGAGGCTTTCAACAAACGGATGTAGCTGATGACATATACGCCCCAGTTGCGAAGAACCAAACGTTAAAAATTTTATTTTCATATTGTTGTCAAATGGTTTAATAATAGAACAAATGGATGTAGAAACTGCCTTTTTAAACGGTAAAATTAACTCGGAGGTATACGTCAATCAACCGGAAGGTTATGAAGATGAAACGAACAGAGTGTACAAATTATCAAAAGCCTTGTACGGTTTGAAGGAAAGTCCTAGGGACTGGTATGATTGTTTCGATAAATCCATCACGAAATTAGGTTTTAATAGATTTAATAGATTTAAGATGAAAGATTTAGGCGAAATAAGTGAATATCTAGGAATTGAAATATATTATAATCATCATAAGCACGAAATGAAGCTAAGTCAAAGAAAATATATTGAGTCTTTAGCAAATAAATATAATATACAAAATAGTAAATTATATAGCACTCCCATGGAAACAAATTTAAAGATTGATAAGGCTGAACAGTGTACATCTGATATAAAATTTAGAAATTTAATTGGTGCTTTATTATATACAAGTTCCAGTACAAGACCCGATGTAAGTCAAAGCGTAAACTACTTGAGTAGATATCAAAATTATTACAACAAAACACATTTTAAGTATGCTCTGCGTATATTGAAGTATTTGTATTTAACAAGAAACTTTAGTTTACGGTACCAAAGAAATAAAAGCGCTGAAATTATAAATTGTTATGTAGATTGGGCAGGTGATCACATAGATGGAAAATCCACGTCGGGATATGTAATTAGCTTGTATGAGAATGTAATTGACTGGAAATCGCGAAAACAAAAATGTGTAACTAAGGCTTCAACGTATGCAGAGTACGTAGCACTTTCTGAGGCAGTAACCGAGTTAAAGTATATAAGAGAATTACTAAAAATAGTTGGAATAAATTTAATTGATCCAATAAGGATTTATGAAGATAACTCAGGAGCAATAAATATAGCAAATTTTGGAAACTTTACAAAGAATTCGAAGCACATAGAAATTCATTACCATTATGTGCATGAAAGTGTAAATGAAAATTTGGTTGAAGTAATTAAAATAAATTCTGATGATAATATTGCGGATATTTTCACAAAACCACTGTGTAAAGAAAAATTCGAAAAGTTTAGAATGCTAATGAATATTAAATAAAGCATACAATATTAATGTAAGGAGGCGTATTGGAAATGGTACATATATATTGCACAGCGCAGGAGTGAGTGAGAGAGAGAGGAGTGGGAGTTATACACACACACGTACGTATGAGTGCAGACAGGTGCGAGATACGACCCGCCACGCGACAGTGAAGATTATACAGCTATATAAAAGTATTATTAATAAACGATCATTTTTTGATATTAGAAGTCCTCTGCCTATTTAATTATATTGGCAACCACTCTAACAATATGTTGCGCGGGCAGTGTCGCTCTTTCAGCCGGTGAAGGATGCTCGGCCACCAGACGTTGTCGAAGGCACCGGAAATGTCAAAGAGAATTCCTAGAGCGTATATATGTCGTGTTTCTGTAACTAGGTTCCGCATCCTGATGATGGCATCTGTTGTAGATTTCCCTTCCTTGAAACCGAATTGTTGTTCCGATGCAAATCGTAGGTCGTTGAATAACGGTCGTTGTACAAGATTACCAGAGCACCGAATAATCTCGTTCGTTTTGTAACAGTGTTCTTTATTACAATTGTATTTCAAACAGGGACCGTTACGGTCAATGTCCAAAACGTCTATTTACAATGTCAACGGCACAAATAACCATACAAATAAACTATCATTAGAATGACTGAGATCAAACTTATTTCGATCCCTTGTGGCGCAACGCGGCGAGATCGACGCGCTCGAGGACGATTTTAAGCTTGTTCGCGAGCACGCGAGAGTTTACCGAGCACGGTGGTTTTAAAGAGCGGGATAATGAGTCTTACTGTATCCGAGCACGGTTGACAGAAGA
This sequence comes from Sphecodes monilicornis, assembly GCA_913789915.3. NCBI lineage: Eukaryota > Metazoa > Arthropoda > Insecta > Hymenoptera > Halictidae > Sphecodes > Sphecodes monilicornis. The sequence continues at coordinate 46,878 of CAJYYI030000237.1, forward strand.
AGCGAGGCGTAACGGCTCTCGGTCGCGGGAGCCCGCGAATTTTACATGACGTCATATCACCAACGATACAGGTGGCTCTGCCCTAATTAGGCCTCTATTACCGATTAATAGATGGCCTGCCCTGTATCGTTGGGATAGACGCAGCCCCGCTTCTCTCCTCCCGCCTCTCGCCACTCGGTACGCGAGCGAACGTCTGCCCGACGCCGCGGCTCGCTCGCCCAATCCCAAACAGTCGTAGCCTGAGCACTATTAGTTTCTCTAGGCACTTTCCAATTACCGGCAGGAGGCATATGGGTCGGTAAGAACTTGTAAGGGAGTCATCCTTGTCAGCGCTTTTCAGCAGGGCTCGGATGGAGCCCGTCTTCCAAGCGCTGGGGAAGACTCCGAGTTTCAAACAGCTATTGAACAGTTTCATGTAGTGGTCGTAGAGCGTACCGTACACCGCTTTCGCAACTTCGACCTCTATCAGGTCCAGTCCCGGGGCTTTCCCGTTCCTGAGGCTCGTAATTGCCTTTCTGACCTCGTCGCTGGTAAATTCTGGAACGTTTTCTGTATTCGGCGGCGTTGCGGTATCGGCTCTTCTGCTTCTCTGTGTGTCGGTTGCGTCATAAGTGTCGTCCGGTACTAGTGAGTTCAGCAAATCTGTGGCGGATTCCGTTCCAAGTCTTCGGTTGATTTTGTGCCGTGGACGTGTAGGTGGAAAGTGCCTGTTCAGGAGTAGATTTCTGCATGCACAGCCGGTAGGTCATCCCCCAGGGGTTAATATTCCCGTCCTCTGTGACGAAGGCCTGCCAGCTGCTGTTCTTCGCTCTATGGACTTCCGCTGTGTATTCTCTTCTGATTCTCCGGTAGACCTGCTTCTTTTCTTCTCTGGCGGTCTGCTCTCTCTCAATTTGATACGATTTCCTGGATTTGTAGGTGTTCTTCTTCAGACGTGTCAGCTTCTCAGTCCACCAGGGAACAGATCTACTACGCCTTTTCCTGGTCCGCAGCGTCAATTTGCACGTGTCGACTAGGCATCGGCTAATCGCATTTGCATAATTCTCCACTTGTTCTCTGTCGTTGATCTCCTCCAGAGTCAAATTTCCGCTGGCGTTCCTTTCGAGGACTTTGCTGAATCTGTCCCAGTCGGCTTTCGTGGTCTTGAAGCGAGGTTTCTGTACGGTGATCCTGTAGGTTTCACCGGAGCTGATGCTGGATGTGATCAGGTTGTGATCGCTTGTTCTCCATCCCTCTCTGACTCGCCAGTCTTTAATCATCCTGAGTGCAGCTTCGGAGGCGAGGGTCGCATCGATGTTCGAGCAGCCTTGTTGAGAGCGGTAGGTTGGTGGGTTCTCCGGCTCGTTGATGACATAGAGGTTAAGACGAGCTATCCCTTCCTCAAGTCTTTCCCCTCGCTGGTCGGTGATCTGGCTGTACCAGAGCGCTGACTTAGCGTTTACGGCAGCTGCGATGATTAATTTCTTAGCCGGAAGCTTCCTTACGATCTTTTCCATCATTTCAATGTATGGCTCGATGTCGTGAGAGCACTGGAAATATATCGATGCAAGGTAGAAGTTTCCTGTTGTACCGGTAATCTCTACACACGTGCAGTGATCGTTGCTAAGGTACGCTAGCTTTAGCACAGAGAGCGATGGATTTTTAACGATGATTCCAGAGTAGACCTGTTCCCCTGGTTTTCCGCCGTGGCATTGAAGGACTTTGTTGCCGAATCCAATGAATTTTCCCTTGATGTTATAGGGTTCCTGCATCAGGAGCACGTCGAGATGTTTTTCATCCAGCATCTTGGCGGCCTCGAGCGACACTGTCTGGGATCGTCGCATGTTCAGTTGTCCAATGTTAATTCCTACGTCTCGTCGGTAGGCTGCATTCGTCACTAGATCTGCTGCGTTGGAGCTACCTGAAATTGGAAATGCAGGTGATTTATATGGTGTGACTGGTTTACATACCATAATCTATTTTCGATACGCATGTCTGGATGGTGTGCTTGTAGGCTGGGCAGTCCTTCGCTCGAGACGAGTGGTTGTGCGGCTTGCCCGCTCGCTTGCAATTGATGCATGTCGGGTTCTTCGTCTTCGTTGGACAGCTGCTGAAGTAGTGACCGTCTTGGCCGCAGTGTCCGCAAGTATCTTTTTCTGCACTGCACCATTTCTCTTTGCAGGGGTCGAAATTCTTCATTAGCGCGTTCTTCGTCCCTTCGCTGTCGGTGATATTGCTGGTGGCCGACGGATAGACAGCGATAAGGTTACGCGGCGGCTTTATTGTTTGCGGTGACATAATGCGCGAGGACACCTTCAGTTTGTCAGCGTACGACAACTGTGTGTGTGTATTCTGGCGGTGCCCTATGGATGATAGTTTCTCCACCATTCCGCTGAGCGTGGTCCCGAGGTTCTGGATTTCGTCTCGAATGGTTCTTCCGTCGTTGAGCTGCGCCTTGAGAATCCGGTTTTCTTCGACAAGTTCTGCTATGTATTTTTCTAATGCATCTGTGTGCCGTTTAAGTTTCTTCGCATCCTTTGATTTTGAATCGAGGCTCTCGAGATTCTTCTGGATGGAATGCAGTGCTTCAATGTTCGGGTTTCCCGGTACTTTGAATGTAGCGTCTGTTACCACGTCCGAAACGCTATTTTTTCCGTCCCTGCGTTTTTTATTGCGGTGCCTGTCATCCTTCGTTGAACTGCTGTCGCTATCAGAGCACGAGTTTGTTCGCTTTGTGCGAGCGTGGTCGCAAGAGCAGTCCATACGCTCGTTGTCCATTTTAGGTTATGTCTGCTAACCAGTTGGACGTGTCATTCGTACCCAGGTGTCAAATTAAAAAGTTCCAAGTTTGTCCGCGGGGCGGCCAAGATGGCGAACCTTTGAGCTGCTGCAATCGATCTGATGTGTGACACGTTCATGCGATCTGCCCACGCTGCCGCAGCATATGTGGCTATTGGGACGAAAAGTCCCGTATAAAGTGTTTTAAGGTTCTTGAATTTCAGTCTCCAGTCTCTGCGAGCAACTATTGCAAGTCTGTTGAATTTCTCGGTGCATTTGGATCTAATATTGGCAATATGTGATTTAATGTGTAGTCCTGAGTCTATATGTACGCCCAGATAGCGGACGGATTTCGCCATTCTGATCGATTTTCCATAGATTTTTATGGTTGGTGATCTCCGTATGTCGAGATTCCCCTTAAGGAGGATCATCTCGCATTTCTTCACTGACAGCGTGAGTTTCTCCTGTGTACACCACTGTTCTGTGATCGTTGCAGCCACTTGCCCTCTCTTCTCAAGGTCAATTCTGGCATTGCCAGTTATGACGATGAGTAGATCGTCTGCATATGCAACTACTTCGAAGCTATTTCCGGTAAGGGTGGCCAGCAGGTCGTCGAAGATCAAATTCCATAGGTTAGGTCCTAAAATCGAGCCTTGAGGGCATCCTCTCGATACGTTCTTCTGTACTTCGGAGTTTCTGCCGATGATTTTCACAGATCTACAGCTTAAGTAATCCGCAACTAAGTTGTAAATGTGTGCGCTTAGACAGTGTCGTTTTTTGAGCCGGTGCAGGATACTCGGCCACCAGACGTTATCGAAGGCTCCCGATATATCGAAGAGAATTCCAAGGGCATATTTGTGGTGTGTATCCTTAACTATTGTTCTCATTCTGATAATGGCATCCGTCGTGGATTTGCCTTCTCTGAATCCAAATTGTTGGTCCGATGAAAAATGTGGGTCCTTTAGGAGCGGTCGCAATCTGAGTACTATAAGTTTCTCGAAGCACTTTCCAATTACCGGCAGAAGACATATGGGTCGGTATGAGATTGTTTGGGAGTCATCCTTGTCAGCACTTTTCAGCAGGGCTCGAATAGATCCCTTCTTCCAAGCACTGGGGAAGACTCCGTTCTTCAGGCAACTATTGAAAAGAATCCTGTAATGGTCAAAGAACGTTCCATACGCCGCTTTGACCACTTCCACTTCAATAAGGTCCAGTCCCGGGGCTTTCCCGTTTCTGAGGCTGGTAATAGCCTTTTTGATCTCATCGCTGGTAAATTCTGGTGCGTCGTCTGTATTCGGCGGTCTGAGACAATTCGCTCTTCTGTCTCTCTGAATGTCGGTTACGTCGTCTGTGTCGTCGGGTACCAGTGCGTTGAGTAATTCCGTGGCAGATTGGTTCCAGGTCCTCGTTAAAGTTGGTGCCGTGGATGTGTAAGTGGAAAGTGCCTGTTCTGGAGTCACTTTTTGCATACATAGCCGGTAGGTCATTCCCCAGGGGTTGGAATTTCCATCCTCCGTGACGAATGCCTGCCAGCTGCTATTTTTAGCTCTATTGATTTCTGCAGTGTATTCTCTTCTGATGATACGGTAAGTCTTCTTCTTCTCCTGTCTGGCGGTTGGGTCTCGCTCGAGTTGGAAAACTTTCCTGGCCCTATACGTGCTCTTCTTTAGATGCGTAAGTTTCTCGGTCCACCAGGGAACGGATCTACTGCGTCTCTTTCTGGTTTGCAGCGTCGATTTGCAAGTGTCGATTACGCAGCAGCTAACAGCGCTTGCGAGATTCTCCACTTGCACTCTGCTTCTGATCTCCTGTGGGAGCAGTATTCTTTCAGCGTTCCTTTCGAGAACTCTGCTGAACCTGTTCCAGTCTGCTTTATTGGTCTTGAAGCGTGGCATCTGTGTAATAATATTGTGAGATTCGTTGGAACGGATCTTGAAAGTGATTAAATTGTGGTCGCTTGTTGTCCATCCCTCTCTGACTCGCCAGTCCTTAATCATTCTGACCGCGGCCTCAGAGGTGAGGGTTACGTCGATATTCGAGCAGCCCTGTTGAGAGCGGTAGGTAGGTGGATTTCCTGGCTCGTTGATGACATAGAGGTTAAGCTGCGCTATTTCCTCCTCGAGTTTTTCCCCTCGCTGATCTACGCACTGGCTGTACCGGAGCGCTGATTTGGCATTCACGTCGGCTGCGATGATCAGTTTCTCAGATGGTAGCGTCGTTACAATTTTCTGCATCATTTCGATGTACGGCTCGATGTCGTGGGAGCACTGAAAGTATATGGACGCTAGGTAGAAGTTACCTGTAGCACCGGTGATCTCTACACACGTGCAGTGATCATTGCTAAGGTAAGCGACCTTCAGCACAGAGAGCGATGGATTTTTCACAATTATTCCTGAGTAGACCTGTTCTCCTGGTTTTCCGCTGTGGCATTGTAGAACTCTATTGCCGAATCCTATGAACTTTCCCTTGATGTTGTAGGGTTCTTGCATCAAGAGCACGTCGAAATGTTTTTCGTCCAGCATCCTGACTGCTTCGAGCGACACTGTTTGCCATCTTCGCATATTAAGCTGAGCAAATCTGATTTCCTGCATGTGATTATTGTTGGGTCTATCGACCATAGTCAATTCGCGCAACGACCTGATTTATCGCACTTATATATGCGGACACTCATTGTCTTTTACACTATGATTGTGCGGCTTTCCAACCTTTTTGCAGTTTGAACACACTGCGTCCGTCTTCTTCTTAGGGCAGTCCTTGAAGCTGTGTCCTTGAGATGCACAATGTCCGCATACGTCCTTCTCACTCCTGGAAGGAGCAGCTGGCGAATTCTATAAAAATTCGTTCCCGCTTGCTCAGATGTTCCCTGACCTTGTTGGAGACCTCCAAAATCACGTTGCAAGTCTCTCTCTCCCTGTCACCGGCTTTGAAGGCCACTTTCATCTGAAGCTTTCCCTTTCCTGGGGCGGTACTTCGTTCTGTGCAACAATTTTTGTCAGGAGATCGTCGTCTGAGGAGTAGATAGGGACATTTAGTCTTGCCCACCCCCCTTTTTCAAGGGAGGATGCTGTACCTCGAGGTTTCCCTCATACCAGCGAAGGCCACTTTCTAACTAAACAGCCACGAAGGGGTAAGTCCGTAGATGTTATGAACTTCGGACTGGAAAAACCCCTTTCCTCACCGTTGAAGGATCATCAGAAAGGGTAGACCGTCCCATACGGGAAGTAACTCGACTTAGCCGCTTCTCCGTCGGCACGACTCCAAGGAGACGCACCGCCGTCGAAACGTTACCGGCAGGGACCACGAGGAGGTATGAGTACAACTTGGACGGGAGAGGCTGAAGGACCTAACGAGAGGTCTGTATTGCGCTTCACCGTCCCTGTAACTAAGACCCCTTAAGAGAGTCATAGTTACTCCCGCCGTTTACCCGCGCTTTTTTTAATTTCTTCACGTGGACATTCAGAGCACTGGGCAGAAATCACATTGCGTCAACACCCGTGGGGGCCATCGCAATGCTTTGTTTTAAATAGACAGTCGGATTCCCCTAGTCCGTGCCAGTTCTGAGCTGAGCGTTGAATGGCGGCCGAAGAGGACGACCGTTCTAGACGGAAGCCTCGCAGCAAGGAAGATCCGCGGGAGGCCAAGGCACGGGACCGAGCTCGGATTCCCACGACAAAAAGTCGTGTTGCACCTCGCCCAGGCCCGGCACGTCAGCCAGACCCGCTTCCCGACCAAGCCCGACACGCCCCGCTCCTCAGAGCCAATCCTTATTCCGAAGTTACGGATCCAATTTGCCGACTTCCCTTACCTACATTAATCTATCGATTAGAGGCTCTTTACCTTGGAGACCTGCTGCGGATATGGGTACGAACCGGCGCGACACCTCCACGTGGCCCTCTCCTGGATTTTCAAGGTCCGAGGGGAAGATCCGGACACCGCCGCAACTGTGGTGCTCTTCGCGTTCCAAACCCTATCTCCCTGCTAGAGGTTTCCAGGGAACTCGCACGCTTATACAAAAAAGAAAACTCTCCCCGGATCTCCCGACGGCGTCTCCAGGTCATTTTGGGTTACCCCGACGAACACTCTTACGAGGGCCCGAATGGTATGCGGTTCCGCTGCCGGGTTCCGGAATAGAAACCGGATTCCCTTTCGCCCGATGGGTGTGTGTTATTCTCTATTTTAGAGACACCTCATGTACATAGGATTTCTCTTAGGGCTTAGGATCGACTGACTCGTGTGCAACCCTTCTCCACGTCAGTCCTCCAGGGCCTCGCTGGAGTATTTGCTACTACCACCAAGATCTGCACCGACGGCGGCTCCAGGCAGGCTCACGCCCAGACCCTTCTGCGCTCACCGCCGCGACCCTCCGACTCGTCAGAGCTTCATAGAGGACGGCCGAGCGCGCGTAAACGCGCGACATCGACGCGTCCAGCCCCACTTGCCGCTGACGGCGGAGTATAGGCGCGACGCTTCAGCGCCATCCATTTTCAGGGCTAGTTGCTTCGGCAGGTGAGTTGTTACACTCCTTAGCGGATTCCGACTTCCATGGCCACCGTCATGCTGTCTTAAGCAACCAACGCCTTTCATGGTATCCCATAAGCGTCGACTTAGGCGCCTTAACTCTGCGTTTGGTTCATCCCACAGGGCCAGTTCTGCTTACCAAAATTGGCCCACTTGGCACTCTGATCCAAAATCTCGTGGCTTCATTGATCCAAGCAAGCCAGAGATCTCACCCATTTAAAGTTTGAGAGTAGGTTGAGGTCGTTTCGGCCCCAAGGCCTCTAATCATTCGCTTTACCAGATGAGACTCGCACGCGTTCAGAAAGAGGTACGAGCGAGTGCCAGCTATCCTGAGGGAAACTTCGGAGGGAACCAGCTACTAGATGGTTCGATTAGTCTTTCGCCCCTATACCCAGTTCCGACGATCGATTTGCACGTCAGAATCGCTACGGACCTCCATCAGGGTTTCCCCTGACTTCGTCCTGACCAGGCATAGTTCACCATCTTTCGGGTCCCAACGTGTACGCTCTGGGTGCGCCTCTTCTCGCAATGAGAACGAGACGCCCCGGGAGTGCGAGGCCGCATCGTGACGCGGCCCATCCTCCCTTGGTCGACGCAAGGTACGACCTTCACTTTCATTGCGCCTTTAGGTTTCAATGTCCCAATGACTCGCGCACATGTTAGACTCCTTGGACCGTGTTTCAAGACGGGTCCTGAGAGTACCCAAAGCAGTAGCGTCGCTGACCGGTAATTCAAAGCTTGGCCAGTCCGAGGACAGCGCCTGCTAACAGCTGGTTAGGCCCGGAGCCGGCACCAGGTCCGTGCCTCCGGGTAGAAAACCGAGCTTGCGGCGGGCCTGACGCACAAACATTCGAGAATGGATTGGTTGCGGCCCGATACCGTCAGAGTACCGTCACGCAGCCGGCCAGGCGACCGAGCGTCTGCCGTGTACGCGCGATGGCGACACGACAGTCAACAAACTCGGGCCGTAGACCGACACGCAACGGGTCGCGACGATCTACTAAGGGAGAAGTACACGACTACGTAGCCGGAACATTTGCCGAAGGTGGTGTACCCTCGCACTGGTACCACGAAGGCACCATTGCGGGCTATCTGCGCACCAACGGAAGCCAGCCTCGTCGACGATGAATCTCCCCATTCGATCTTTTGGGTTTCTCAGGTTTACCCCTGAACGGTTTCACGTACTCTTGAACTCTCTCTTCAAAGTTCTTTTCAACTTTCCCTCACGGTACTTGTTCGCTATCGGTCTCGTGGTCATATTTAGCCTTCGATGGAGTTTACCACCCACTTAGGGCTGCACTCTCAAGCAACCCGACTCTAAGGAGAGGTCCTCCCGAAACGCGTACCGGTCGCTACGGGCCTGGCACCCTCTACGGGTAAATGGCCCCATTCAAGATGGGAGAACCGCGGGATTCAATGCTGGGCTAATTCCTGTTCGCTCGCAGCTACTAAGGAAATCCTTGTTAGTTTCTTTTCCTCCGCTTAGTAATGTGCTTAAATTCAGCGGGTAATCTCGCCTACTCTGAGGTCGTCAAACGTAAAAAAAAAAATTCTTTTTTTCTTGTATTACACCCCGAAAGCGTTAAAACAAAAAAAGAGTTCGTCGCTCGAGAGCGTACAGAGGAGCACAAAAAAAATGAAAACAAAACTTCTCTCGACGAAGCTTCGAAAAGAACACCAATTCGATAATAATATCGAGATTTTGCCTTATGCGCCTCGCCAAACTTCGCGCGTGTGGCGGGTGTCGTCTCTGTCTCTCTGTCTATAAAATTCAATTTCTTCATTTCGTCGTCGAACGGAAACTCTCGCTGGACGATCCTCTCTCGGATCGCGCGGTCTCGCGTACGACAATGAAGAATACAAGACATTAGATAACGACACAACGTTACACACACACGCTCGTGTATGGGGCGACCGACAAAAACGTGTCTTTTCTGTTAGCTTAGGCCGAGCATGTTTCGGAGAGATATTTGTAAATGACATCAACGAAGTTCGAAAGCCACTCCATAGAGGAGTTGTGTATATAGTAACCCGGTGGGTGTTCTCTCTATTATTTTACACACAGACACACGGGGGTACAGAAACGCTGCGTCGCGATATTATCCGATCAAACACGAAAATGAAAAAGAGAGAGAGAGACACGCGAGAGGTCTTGGAATATCTTGGTCGTAATTCAATTCAAACGAACGTGGCGATGGCGAGAGAAACAACTTGTCGTGGATCAGCGAGGACACGCGACGACGGGGAGATGTTATTTATCTCCACCCGATACAAGTACGCGTGCGCATCCCGCACAATGCCAACAACATTGGCTGTTGTCTCTCTAAGTTTGTCCATCGATCGTCAAAGCGTTCGTAGAACGAGAAACCTCATCTCTCTCTAGCGAAAAACTCTTCTCTCGTCTCTTTCAAGATCAATTTTGTGTTTGTCGGAAGTCGCTAGCAACGACGACCCTCCGTCGACGCGTGTTTTTACTTAGAGGCACATCTCCACGCGCAGGCGTGTTCAATATCTCCCTGGGGCTTACGTTGCGCGTGCAAACACGTATTAATATCCCTCTCTTTCATTTTGTATTCGTGTCCATTCTCTCTGTAGTCGTCTCTCTGTGTGTCGACTCTTTTATGTATTGTATAACCTTTCGGATATGAATACGCATCATTTCAGGCGACGTCGGGAGCGCGTATAACGTTCGAGAGTGCGAAACGCTTCTTCCGCGAATGCAAGCCGTTCCACGCGGAGAGAGAGATTTCGATCGTGTTCGCGGGCGGTCGTGTTTATACATGAATAAACACGACTCGCGACGCCGCAAACACTCACGCAAGTCCGTGTGATACACGTCAGATACCCATCGTCTTCGTCTCCGGAAACAGTACAACGCAATGCGAAATTGGCAATTTTCACACAGAACCGCGTCAAACGCCGACGATACGCCCATCCATCGCTCGTACGTATATAGCATCTTCGCAACCCGACTCAGAAACGCTCTTTGCGCCCTCCACACAATTTCTTATAATATACCATTGTGACTCTTGGAGAGTTAATCGACGGCGGGGACTTAGAAGAGCAACGCAAGCAGTATTTGGTTACGTAAACGACCCTCAGCCAGGCGTGGTCCAGGAATTGTATCCGTGGACCGCAATGTGCGTTCGAAATGTCGATGTTCATGTGTCCTGCAGTTCACACGTTGACGCGCAATTCGCTGCGTTCTTCATCGACCCACGAGCCAAGTGATCCACCGTTCAGGGTAATCGTATATAATTTGATTGATCATCAATCGTATATATGTGTATGTCTCTTGTTCTGCGGTTCGTAAGAACACCGATACCTGAAAACTCCAACCAGCGCGCGAAGGAGATACAAGCGTCGTTTAAAAAAAAAAAAAAAAAAACGAAACGAACGTCCCGTTAAGACGGAAACCGTCAGAGTACGGCCGAGAGAGCACAACGCTCGTCTCGCGTATCTGACGGCCGGGCGAATAGTACATTGAAAAGCCTTAAAATGGAAAGCACAGAGGGGAAATCTGAAAACGACGGGGTCTTTTCGTAGAGACAACCCGATACATGGATCCAGATGATTCCTCCTCTCCATACACACACTCTCTCTTTTGTCGAGAACGATTTCGATAAGTTAGGTCTGGGTTAGATGAGGGGAGAGGGGACTCACGGCCGGCTCCGGCTCTGGCCGTGCGCGGTCGTTCGACCCAATATTCGTGCCGCGGTACGCAGCAGAGACGGGTGTCGGACTCGCGACGCACGGCTTTAAAAGCGAGCTTCACAGCCGGTCCTCCTCCTCCTCCTCCTCCTACTTTCGGAATAAAGTTTCTCAAGAGTTGTCTACTACGCTTTGGAGAAAGTTTGCGAACCATATTATTCGATACTAACGGACTTCACAGCCGGCTCTGGCCGTGCGCGGTCGTTCGTCCCAATACTCGTGCCGCAGTACGCCGGCAGAGACGGGTGTCGGACTCGCGATGCACGGCTTTAAAAGCGAGCTTCGCAGCCGGTCCTCTCGAATTTCGTGTCACAACGAACGCATTGCGGCGACGTTTAGTGCTCTTGGTTATACGCGAACTCCGATATAGATAGAGAGATATATGTAGAAAGAGAGACAGATTTCGCGGGACTTCTCAGCCGGCTCTGGCCGTACACGGTCATTCGTCCCAAGCTCTTGTGCGCTATGGCCACAGGAGTAGGGTGTCAAGACTCTCGTTGTACAGCTTTAGAAACGAGCTTCACAGCCGGTCCACTTTTTCTCCCGTCTCTTCTACATCTCCTACTATATATAGTCGGATATATCGTTCGTGAACGAGCAACATTCAACCACGGTTTTCCAGGCTACCTGTGTACCTCTCTCTCCATCTATCGTGAATGAGTTACTGTCCGTATGGGACGGTCTACCCTTCTGATGATCCTTCAACGGTGAGGAAGGGGTTTTTCCAGTTCGAAGTTCATAACATCTACGAACTTACCCCTTCGTGGCTGTTTAGTTTGAAAGTGGCCTTCGCTGATATGAGGGAAACCTCGAGGTACAGCATCCTCCCTTGAAAAAGGGGGGTGGGCAATACTAAATGTCCCTATCTACTTTCTAGCGAAACAACTGCCAAGGGAACGTGCTTGGAAAAATTAGCGGGGAAAGAAGACCCTGTTGAGCTTGACTCTAGTCTGGCATTGTAAGGAAACATGAGAGGTGTAGCATAAGTGGGAGATGCGGTAACACGTATCGCCGGTGAAATACCACTACTTTCATCGTTTCTTTACATACTCGGTTGGGCGGAGCGCGTGCACCGAGGTCTTCGCGACCCGGCTGTCACGGTGTTCTGGAGCCAAGCGTGTAAGAGTGGTGTGAGGCTTCACGGCTGATCGCCGACAATACTCCCGCGTGTTCCGATTCGAGGACACTGCCAGGCGGGGAGTTTGACTGAGGCGGTACATCTGTCAAAGAATAACGCAGGTGTCCTAAGGCCAGCTCAGCGAGGACAGAAACCTCGCGTAGAGCAAAAGGGCAAAAGCTGGCTTGATCTCGATGTTCAGTACGCATAGAGACTGCGAAAGCACGGCCTATCGATCCTTTTGGCTTGAAGAGTTTTCAGCAAGAGGTGTCAGAAAAGTTACCACAGGGATAACCGGCTTGTGGCGGCCAAGCGTTCATAGCGACGTCGCTTTTTGATCCTTCGATGTCGGCTCTTCCTATCATTGCGAAGCAGAATTACCCAAGCGTCGGATTGTTCACCCGCCAACAGGGAACGTGAGCTGGGTTTAGACCGTCGTGAGATAGGATAGTTTTACCCTACTGATGACTAGTCGTTGCGATAGTAATCCTGCTCAGTACGAGAGGAACCGCAGGTTCGGACATTTGGTTCACGCACTCGGTCGAGCGGCCGGTGGTGCGAAGCTATCTAAGGCCGTATCCTTTCTAGTCAAAGGAGGCAACGATATTTCCTAAGGAGTTTCGTGTGGGTCGAAAGGCTCAAAACAATGTGACACTACTAGGTGGCCGGTCCTCGTGGCCGGTCATCGCACGGGCCCCATTTTGCCGTACGGACGTCTTTGTACTCGTCGTCGGGATCTCTCCGCAACGACGGACATGGCGTTCTAACGGTCGATCATGGGTACTCCAAGTTCGACGTCGAGACTCGGAATCGTCTGTAGACGACTTAGGTACCGGGCGGGGTGTTGTACTCGGTAGAGCAGTTACCACGCTGCGATCTGTTGAGACTCAGCCCTATGCTTGTGGATTCGTCTTGTCGGTTAGACGAGGCCCCGCTATGCATAACAGAAAGAAGAAGAAGAAGAAGAATTTTTCTTCTCTTTATTATTTTTTCTTTCCTACGCTTTCAAAAGCAATACGCCGCTGACACTAAGAAAAAATAATTTTTCTTTTCGTACGATTTCGAAAGCAATACGACGCTGGCAACTTGTCTTCCAAATCGGAGGTAGGTACCGAAGCAATAAGCCGCTGGCAACTTGCCTTGCAGATCGGAGGTTGGTACTGAAGCAATGCGCCGCTGGCAACTTGCCCTGCAGATCGGAGGTTGGTACTAAAGCAATACAATATAGTGTAATGAACTACAATATACTAGAATATACTAGAATATACTAGAATATACTAGAATATACAAGAATATACTAGAATATACATCAATATACTAGAATATACTAGAATATACTACAACATACTACAATATATTAGAATATACTAGAACATTCCAGAATATTCTAGAATAAACTAGAATATTCTAGAATATACTAGAATACACCACAATATACTAGAATATACTAGAATATACCAGAATATACAAGAATATACTGGAATATAGTCGAATATATTAGACTATAGTGGAATGAAATAGAATATAGTAGAATATACCACAATATGCTAGAATATACAAGAATATACCAGAACAAACCAGAATATACTAGAACATACTCGAATATACACGAATATACTAGAATATACTGGAATATACAAGAATATACTAGAATATACCAGAATATACCAGAATATACCAGAATATACTAGAATATACTAGAATATATTAGAATATATTAAAATATAGTAGAATAAAATAGAATATACCAGAATATACTAGAATATATTAGAATATATTACAATATAGTAGAATATACTAGAATATACAAGAATATACTGGAATATACTAGAATATACTAGAACATACCAGAATATACTAGAATATACTAGAATATACTAGAATATATTAGAATAGATTACAATACAGTAGAATATACTAGAATACACCAGAATATACAAGAATGTAATAGAATATACCAGAATATACTACAATATACGAGAATATACTAGAATATACTAGAATATATTAGAAAATATTACGATAGAGTAGAATATACTAGAATACACCAGAATATACTAGAATATTCTATAATATACTAGAATATAAAAGAATATACTAGAATATACCCGAATAAATTAGAATATAGTGGAATGAACTAGAATATAATAGAATATACTAGAATATACCAGAATATACTGAGATATACCAGAATATTCCAGAATATACTAGAATATAATAGAATATACTAGAACATACTAGAATATACTCGAATATACACGAATATACTAGAATATACTGGAATATACTAGAATACAATAGAATATACAAGAATATACTAGAATATACCAGAATATACAGGAATATAGTAGAATATACTAGAATATACCAGGATGCACTAGAATATACAAGATCATACTGGAATATACTAGAATATATTAGAATATATTACAATATAGTAGAATATATTACAATATACTAGAATATACTAGAATACACCAGAATATACTAGAATATTCTATAATATACCAGAATATACTAGAATCTTCTAGAATATACCAGAATATACTAGAATATGCTAGAATATACCAGAATATACTAGAATATACTAGAATATACTAGAATATACTAGAATATACTAGAATACAATAGAATATACTAGAATATACTAGAATATACAGGAATATAATAGAATATACTAGAATAAACTACAATATAGTAGAATATACTATAATATCCCAGAATATACTATAATATACGAGAATATGCTAGAATATGGTAAAATAAACTGGAATATATTAGAATATACTATAATATACCAGAATATAGTACAATATACGAGAATATACTAGAATATACTAGAATATACTAGAATATACTAGAATATACAAGAAAATACCAGTATATACTAGAATATACTGGAATATAGTCGAATATATTAGACTATAGTGTAATGAAATAGAATATAGTAGAATGTACCACAATATGCTAGAATATACAAGTATACACCAGAACATACCAGAATATACTAGAACATACTAGAATATACTCGAATATACACGAATATACAAGAATATACTAGAATACAATAGAATATACTAGAATATACTAGAATATACCAGAATATACAGGAATATAATAGAATATACTAGAATATACTACAATATTGTAGAATATACTAGAATATATCAGAATATACTAGAATGTACTAGAGTATACAAGAATATACTAGAATATGGTAAAATAAACTGGAATATATTAGATTATACTATAATATACTAGAATATACTACAATATACAAGAATATGCTCGAATACAGTGGAATATACTAGAATATACATCAATATACTAGAATATACAAGAATATTCCAGAATATACTGGAATATACTAGAATATGATCGAATACAGTAGAATATACCAGAATATACATCAATTTACTAGAATATACTAGAATATACCAGAATACACTAGAATATACGGGAATATACTAGAAGATAGTAGAATAAAATAGAATATACCAGAATATACTAGAATATTCTAGAATATACCAGAATATACCAGAATATACCAGAATCTACTAGAATATACTAGAATATATTAGAATATATTACAATATAGTAGAATATAATAGAATATACCAGAATATACTAGAATATACTAGAATATATTAGAATATATTACAATATAGTAGAATATACTAGAATATACAAGAATATACTGGAATATACTAGAATATACTAGAACATACCAGAATATACTAGAATATACTAGAATATACTAGAATATATTAGAATAGATTACAATACAGTAGAATATACTAGAATACACCAGAATATACAAGAATGTAATAGAATATACCAGAATATACTACAATATACGAGAATATACTAGAATATACTAGAATATATTAGAAAATATTACGATAGAGTAGAATATACTAGAATACACCAGAATATACTAGAATATTCTATAATATACTAGAATATAAAAGAATATACTAGAATATACCCGAATAAATTAGAATATAGTGGAATGAACTAGAATATAATAGAATATACTAGAATATACCAGAATATACTGAGATATACCAGAATATTCCAGAATATACTAGAATATAATAGAATATACTAGAACATACTAGAATATAATCGAATATACACGAATATACTAGAATATACTGGAATATACTAGAATACAATAGAATATACAAGAATATACTAGAATATACCAGAATATACAGGAATATAGTAGAATATACTAGAATATACCAGGATGCACTAGAATATACAAGAACATACTGGAATATACTAGAATATGTTAGAATATATTAGAATATAGTAGAATATATTACAATATAGTAGAATATACTAGAATACACCAGAATATACTAGAATATTCTATAATATACCAGAATATACTAGAATCTTCTAGAATATACCAGAATATACTAGAATATGCTAGAATATACCAGAATATACTAGAATATACTAGAATATACTAGAATATACTAGAATACAATAGAATATACTAGAATATACGGGAATATAATAGAATATAATAGAATATAGTAGAATAAACTACAATATAGTAGAATATACTATAATATCCTAGAATATACTATAATATACGAGAATATGCTAGAATATGGTAAAATAAACTGGAATATATTAGAATATACTATAATATACCAGAACATACTACAATATACGAGAATATACTAGAATATACTAGAATATACTAGAATATACAAGAAAATACCAGAATATACTAGAATATACTGGAATATAGTCGAATATATTAGACTATAGTGGAATGAACCAGAATATACTAGAATATACTAGAATATAATACAATATAGTAGAATATACTACAATATACTAGAATGTACCAGAAGGTACTAGAATATACTAGAATACATTAGAATATACTAGAATATATGTGACTATAGTGGAATGAACTAGAATATAATAGAATATACTAGAATACACCAGAATATACTAGAATATTCTAGAATATACCAGAATATACCAGAATGTATTAGAATGTACCAGAATATACTAGAATATACTCGAATATACACGAATATACTAGAATATACTAGAATAAAATAGAATATACTAGAATATACCAGAATATACCAGAATATACTAGAATACACTAGAATATATTAGAATATATTACAATATAGTAGAATATACTAGAATATACCAGAATATACTAGAATATACTAGAATATACTAGAACATACCAGAATATACTAGAATATACTAGAATATATTAGAATATATTACAATATAGTAGAATAAAATAGAATATACTAGAATATACTCGAATATACTAGAATATACTCGAATATACTAGAATATACCAGAATATACTAGAATATACCAGAATATACTAGAATATACCAGAATATACTACAATATACTAGAATATGTCAGAATATACTAGAATATACAAAATATACTAGAATATACCAGAATACACTAGAATATACTAGAATAGACTAGAATATGCTAGAATATGCTAGAATATACTAGAATATACTCGAATATACCAGAATATGCTAGGATATACTAGAATATACAGGAATATAATAGAATATACTAGAATATACTAGAATATATTAGAATATATTACAATATAGTAGAATATACTAGAATATACCAGAATATACTAGAATATAGTAGAATATACTAGAACATACCAGAATATACTAGAATATACTAGAATATATTAGAATATACCAGAATATACCAGAATATACCAGAATATACTAGAATATACTAGAATATATTAGAATATATTAAAATATAGTAGAATAAAATAGAATATACTAGAATATACTCGAATATACTAGAATATACTCGAATATACTAGAATATACCAGAATATCCTAGAATATACCAGAATATACTAGAATATACCAGAATATACTACAATATACTAGAATATGTCAGAATATACTAGAATATACAAAATATACTAGAATATACCAGAATACACTAGAATATACTAGAATAGACTAGAATATGCTAGAATATGCTAGAATATACTAGAATATACTCGAATATACCAGAATATGCTAGGATATACTAGAATATACTAGAATATGGTAGAATATATTGGAATATACTAGAATATTCTAGAATATACCAGAATATACTAGAATATACTAGAATATATTAGAATATATTACAATATAGTAGAATATACTAGAATATACCAGAATATACTAGAATATACTAGAATATACTAGAACATACCAGAATATACTAGAATATACTCTAATATACTAGAATATATTAGAATAGATTACAATAGAGTAGAATATACTAGAATACACCAGAATATACAAGAATGTAATAGAATATACCAGAATATGCTACAATATACGAGAATATACTAGAATATACTAGAATATATTAGAAAATATTACGATAGAGTAGAATATACTAGAATACACCAGAATATACTAGAATATTCTATAATATACTAGAATATAAAAGAATATACTAGAATATACCCGAATAAATTAGAATATAGTGGAATGAACTAGAATATAATAGAATATACTAGAATATACCAGAATATACTGAGATATACCAGAATATTCGAGAATATACTAGAATATAATAGAATATACTAGAACATACTAGAATATACTCGAATATACACGAATATACTAGAATATACTGGAATATACTAGAATACAATAGAATATACAAGAATATACTAGAATATACTAGAATATACTAGAATATACAAGAAAATACCAGTATATACTAGAATATACTGGAATATAGTCGAATATATTAGACTATAGTGGAATGAAATAGAATATAGTAGAATGTACCACAATATGCTAGAATATACAAGTATACACCAGAACATACCAGAATATACTAGAACATACTAGAATATACTCGAATATACCAGAATATACAGGAATATACTCGAATATACCAGAATATACAGGAATATAGTAGAATATACTAGAATATACCAGGATGCACTAGAATATACAAGATCATACTGGAATATACTAGAATATATTAGAATATATTACAATATAGTAGAATATATTACAATATACTAGAATATACTAGAATACACCAGAATATACTAGAATATTCTATAATATACCAGAATATACTAGAATCTTCTAGAATATACCAGAATATACTAGAATATGCTAGAATATACCAGAATATACTAGAATATACTAGAATATACTAGAATATACTAGAATATACTAGAATACAATAGAATATACTAGAATATACTAGAATATACAGGAATATAATAGAATATACTAGAATAAACTACAATATAGTAGAATATACTATAATATCCCAGAATATACTATAATATACGAGAATATGCTAGAATATGGTAAAATAAACTGGAATATATTAGAATATACTATAATATACCAGAATATACTACAATATACGAGAATATACTAGAATATACTAGAATATACTAGAATATACTAGAATATACAAGAAAATACCAGTATATACTAGAATATACTGGAATATAGTCGAATATATTAGACTATAGTGGAATGAAATAGAATATAGTAGAATGTACCACAATATGCTAGAATATACAAGTATACACCAGAACATACCAGAATATACTAGAACATACTAGAATGTACTCGAATATACACGAATATACAAGAATATACTAGAATACAATAGAATATACTAGAATATACTAGAATATACCAGAATATACAGGAATATAATAGAATATACTAGAATATACTACAATATTGTAGAATATACTAGAATATATCAGAATATACTAGAATGTACTAGAGTATACAAGAATATACTAGAATATGGTAAAATAAACTGGAATATATTAGATTATACTATAATATACTAGAATATACTACAATATACAAGAATATGCTGGAATACAGTGGAATATACTAGAATATACATCAATATACTAGAATATACAAGAATATTCCAGAATATACTGGAATATACTAGAATATGATCGAATACAGTAGAATATACCAGAATATACATCAATTTACTCGAATATACTAGAATATACCAGAATACACTAGAATATACGGGAATATACTAGAAGATAGTAGAATAAAATAGAATATACCAGAATATACTAGAATATTCTAGAATATACCAGAATATACCAGAATCAACTAGAATATACTAGAATATATTAGAATATATTACAATATAGTAGAATATAATCGAATATACCAGAATATACTAGAATATACTAGAATATATTAGAATATTTTACAATATAGTAGAATATACTAGAATATACAAGAATATACTGGAATATACTAGAATATACTAGAACATACCAGAATATACTAGAATATACTAGAATATACTAGAATATATTAGAATATATTACAATAGAGTAGAATATACTAGAATACACCAGAATATACAAGAATGTAATAGAATATACCAGAATATACTACAATATACGAGAATATACTAGAATATACTAGAATATATTAGAAAATATTACGATAGAGTAGAATATACTAGAATACACCAGAATATACTAGAATATTCTATAATATACTAGAATATAAAAGAATATACTAGAATATACCCGAATAAATTAGAATATAGTGGAATGAACTAGAATATAATAGAATATACTAGAATATACCAGAATATACTGAGATATACCAGAATATTCCAGAATATACTAGAATATAATAGAATATACTAGAACGTACTAGAATATAATCGAATATACACGAATATACTGGAATATACTAGAATACAATAGAATATACAAGAATATACTAGAATATACCAGAATATACAGGAATATAGTAGAATATACTAGAATATACCAGGATGCACTAGAATATACAAGAACATACTGGAATATACTAGAATATATTAGAATATATTAGAATATAGTAGAATATATTACAATATAGTAGAATATACTAGAATACACCAGAATATACTAGAATATTCTATAATATACCAGAATATACTAGAATCTTCTAGAATATACCAGAATATACTAGAATATGCTAGAATATACCAGAATATACTAGAATATACTAGAATATACTAGAATATACTAGAATACAATAGAATATACTAGAATTTACAGGAATATAATAGAATATAATAGAATATACTAGAATAAACTACAATATAGTAGAATATACTATAATATCCTAGAATATACTATAATATACGAGAATATGCTAGAATATGGTAAAATAAACTGGAATATATTAGAATATACTATAATATACCAGAACATACTACAATATACGAGAATATGCTAGAATATACTAGAATATACTAGAATATACTAGAATATACAAGAAAATACCAGAATATACTAGAATATACTGGAATATAGTCGAATATATTAGACTATAGTGGAATGAACCAGAATATACTAGAATATACTAGAATATACTACAATATAGTAGAATATACTACAATATACTAGAATGTACCAGAAGGTACTAGAATATACTAGAATACATTAGAATATACTAGAATATATGTGACTATAGTGGAATGAACTAGAATATAATAGAATATACTAGAATACACCAGAATATACTAGAATATTCTAGAATATACCAGAATATACCAGAATGTATTAGAATGTACCAGAATATACTAGAATATACTCGAATATACACGAATATACTAGAATATACTCGAATATACACGAATATACTAGAATATACTAGAATACAATAGAATATACTAGAATATACCAGAATATACCAGAATATACCAGAATATACTAGAATACACTAAAATATATTAGAAAATATTACAATATAGTAGAATATACTAGAATATACCAGAATATACTAGAATATACTAGAATATACTAGAACATACCAGAATATACTAGAATATACTAGAATATATTAGAATATATTACAATATAGTAGAATATACTAGAATATACCAGAATATACTAGAATATAGTAGAATATACTAGAACATACCAGAATATACTAGAATATACTAGAATATATTAGAATAGATTACAATACAGTAGAATATACTAGAATACACCAGAATATACAAGAATGTAATAGAATATATTAAAATATAGTAGAATAAAATAGAATATACTAGAATATACTCGAATATACTAGAATATACTCGAATATACTAGAATATACCAGAATATACTAGAATATAGCAGAATATACTAGAATATACCAGAATATACTACAATATACTAGAATATGTCAGAATATACTAGAATATACAAAATATACTAGAATATACCAGAATACACTAGAATATACTAGAATAGACTAGAATATGCTAGAATATGCTAGAATATACTAGAATATACTCGAATATACCAGAATATGCTAGGATATACTAGAATATACTAGAATATGGTAGAATATATTGGAATATACTAGAATATTCTAGAATATACCAGAATATACTAGAATATACTAGAATATATTAGAATATATTACAATATAGTAGAATATACTAGAATATACCAGAATATACTAGAATATACTAGAATATACTAGAACATACCAGAATATACTAGAATATACTAGAATATACTAGAATATATTAGAATATATTACAATAGAGTAGAATATACTAGAATACACCAGAATATACAAGAATGTAATAGAATATACCAGAATATACTACAATATACGAGAATATACTAGAATATACTAGAATATATTAGAAAATATTACGATAGAGTAGAATATACTAGAATACACCAGAATATACTAGAATATTCTATAATATACTAGAATATAAAAGAATATACTAGAATATACCCGAATAAATTAGAATATAGTGGAATGAACTAGAATATAATAGAATATACTAGAATATACCAGAATATACTGAGATATACCAGAATATTCCAGAATATACTAGAATATAATAGAATATACTAGAACATACTAGAATATACTCGAATATACACGAATATACTAGAATATACTGGAAAATACTAGAATGCAATAGAATATACAAGAATATACTAGAATATACCAGAATATACAGGAATATAGTAGAATATACTAGAATATACCAAGATGCACTAGAATATACAAGATCATACTGGAATATACTAGAATATATTAGAATATATTACAATATAGTAGAATATATTACAATATACTAGAATATACTAGAATACACCAGAATATACTAGAATATTCTATAATATACCAGAATATACTAGAATCTTGTAGAATATACCAGAATATACTAGAATATGCTAGAATATACCAGAATATACTAGAATATACTAGAATATACTAGAATATACTAGAATATACTAGAATACAATAGAATATACTAGAATATACTAGAATATACAGGAATATAATAGAATATACTAGAATAAACTACAATATAGTAGAATATACTATAATATCCCAGAATATACTATAATATACGAGAATATGCTAGAATATGGTAAAATAAACTGGAATATATTAGAATATACTATAATATACCAGAATATACTACAATATACGAGAATATACTAGAATATACTAGAATATACTAGAATATACTAGAATATACATGAAAATACCAGTATATACTAGAATATACTGGAATATAGTCGAATATATTAGACTATAGTGGAATGAAATAGAATATAGTAGAATGTACCACAATATGCTAGAATATACAAGTATACACCAGAACATACCAGAATATACTAGAACATACTAGAATATACTCGAATATACACGAATATACTAGAATATACTAGAATACAATAGAATATACTAGAATATACTAGAATATACCAGAATATACAGGAATATAATAGAATATACTAGAATATACTAGACTATAGTGGAATGAACCAGAATATACTAGAATATACTAGAATATACTACAATATAGTAGAATATACTACAATATACTAGAATGTACCAGAAGGTACTAGAATATACTAGAATACATTAGAATATACTAGAATATATGTGACTATAGTGGAATGAACTAGAATATAATAGAATATACTAGAATACACCAGAATATACTAGAATATTCTAGAATATACCAGAATATACCAGAATGTATTAGAATGTACCAGAATATACTAGAATATACTCGAATATACACGAATATACTAGAATATACTAGAATACAATAGAATATACTAGAATATACCAGAATATACCAGAATATACCAGAATATACTAGAATACACTAAAATATATTAGAAAATATTACAATATAGTAGAATATACTAGAATATACCAGAATATACTAGAATATACTAGAATATACTAGAACATACCAGAATATACTAGAATATACTAGAATATATTAGAATATATTACAATATAGTAGAATATACTAGAATATACCAGAATATACTAGAATATAGTAGAATATACTAGAACATACCAGAATATACTAGAATATACTAGAATATATTAGAATAGATTACAATACAGTAGAATATACTAGAATACACCAGAATATACAAGAATGTAATAGAATATATTAAAATATAGTAGAATAAAATAGAATATACTAGAATATACTCGAATATACTAGAATATACTCGAATATACTAGAATATACCAGAATATACTAGAATATAGCAGAATATACTAGAATATACCAGAATATACTACAATATACTAGAATATGTCAGAATATACTAGAATATACAAAATATACTAGAATATACCAGAATACACTAGAATATACTAGAATAGACTAGAATATGCTAGAATATGCTAGAATATACTAGAATATACTCGAATATACCAGAATATGCTAGGATATACTAGAATATACTAGAATATGGTAGAATATATTGGAATATACTAGAATATTCTAGAATATACCAGAATATACTAGAATATACTAGAATATATTAGAATATATTACAATATAGTAGAATATACTAGAATATACCAGAATATACTAGAATATACTAGAATATACTAGAACATACCAGAATATACTAGAATATACTAGAATATACTAGAATATATTAGAATATATTACAATAGAGTAGAATATACTAGAATACACCAGAATATACTACAATATACGAGAATATACTAGAATATACTAGAATATATTAGAAAATATTACGATAGAGTAGAATATACTAGAATACACCAGAATATACTAGAATATTCTATAATATACTAGAATATAAAAGAATATACTAGAATATACCCGAATAAATTAGAATATAGTGGAATGAACTAGAATATAATAGAATATACTAGAATATACCAGAATATACTGAGATATACCAGAATATTCCAGAATATACTAGAATATAATAGAATATACTAGAACATACTAGAATATACTCGAATATACACGAATATACTAGAATATACTGGAAAATACTAGAATGCAATAGAATATACAAGAATATACTAGAATATACCAGAATATACAGGAATATAGTAGAATATACTAGAATATACCAGGATGCACTAGAATATACAAGATCATACTGGAATATACTAGAATATACTAGAATATACAGGAATATAATAGAATATACTAGAATAAA
>CAJYYI030000238.1:2500-5000 GCA_913789915.3 Sphecodes monilicornis
GCGGTTCGACGTCACGGGATAAACTGACCCTCCTGAACACTACATTTCCCAACGGCGGAACCGCGGGATTCAGTGCTGGGCTAATTCCTGTTCGCTCGCAGCTACTAAGGAAATCCTTGTTAGTTTCTTTTCCTCCGCTTAGTAATATGCTTAAATTCAGCGGGTAATCTCGCCTACTCTGAGGTCGTCAAACGTGAAAAAAAAATAATTTTTTTTTCTTTCTTGTATTACACCCCGAAAGCGTTAAAACAAAAAAAAAGAGTTCGTCGCTCGAGAGCGTACAGAGGAGCACAAAAAAAAAAAAAATGAAAACAAAACTTCTCTCTCGACGAAGCTTCGAAAAGAACACCAATTCGATAATAATATCAAGATTTTGCCTTATGCGCCTCGCCAAACTTCGCGCGTGTGGCGTGTGTCGTCTGTCTCTCTCTGTCTATAAAATTCAATTTCTTCATTTCGTCGTCGAACGGAAACTCTCGCTGGACGATCCTCTCTCGGATCGCGCGGTCTCGCGTACGACAATGAAGAATAAAAGACATTAAGGATAACGACACAACGTTACACACACGCTCGTGTATGGGGCGACCGACAAAAACGGGTCTTTTCTGTTACCTTCGGCCGAGCATGTTTCGGAGAGATATTTGTGTGAATGACAACAACGAAGTTCGAAAGCCACTCCATAGAGGAGTTGTGTATATCGGTAACCCGGTGGGTGTTCTCTCTATTATTTTACACACAGACACACGGGGGTACAGAAACGCTGCGTCGCGATATTATCCGATCAAACACGAAAATGAAAAAGAGAGAGAAAGAGACACGCGAGAGGTCTTGGAATATCTTGGTCGTCATTCAATTCAAACGAACGTGGCGATGGCGAGAGAAACACAACTCTTGTCGTGGATCGGCGAGGACACGCGACGAGACGGGGAGATATTATTTATCTCCACCCGATACAAGTACGCGTGCGCATCCCGCACAATGCCAACAACATTTTGGCTGTTGTCTCTCTACGTTTGTCCATCGATCGTCAAAGCGTTCGTAGAACGAGAAACCTCATCTCTCTCTCGCGAAGAACTCTCTTCTTCTCTCGTCTCTTTCAAGATCAATTTTGTGTTTGTCGGAAGTCGCTAGCAACGACGACCCTCCGCGTCGACGCGTGTTTTTACTTAGAGGCACATCTCCACGCGCAGGCGTACGTCAATATCTCTCTCCCTGGGGCTTACGTTGTGCGTGCAAACACATATTAATATCTCCTCTCTTTCATTTTGTATTTGTGTCCATTCTCTCTGTAGTCGTCTCTCTGTGTGTCGACTCTTTTTATGTATTGTATAACCTTTCGGATATGAATACGCATCATTTCAGGCGACGTCGGGAGCGCGTATAACGTTCGAGAGCGCGAAACGCTTCTTCCGCGAATGCGAGCCGTTCCACGCGGAGAGAGAGATTTCGATCTGTCGCGCACGGAGCGGTGTTCGCGGGCGGTCGTGTTTATACATGAATAAACACGACTCGCGACGCCGAAAACACTCACGCAAGTCCGTGTGATACACGTCAGATATACCCATCGTCTTCGTCTCCGGAAACAGTACAACGCAATGCGAAATTGGCAATTTTCACACAGAACCGCGTCAAACGCCGACGATACGCCCATCCATCGCTCGTACGTATATATAGCATCTTCTTCGCAACCCGACTCAGAAACGCTCTTTGCGCCCTCCACACAATTTTTCTTATAATATACCAATTGTGTCTCTTGGAGAGGTAAGCGACGGCGGGGACTTAGAAGAGCAACGCAAGCAGTATTTGGTTACGTAAACGACCCTCAGCCAGGCGTGGTCCAGGAATTGTATCCGTGGACCGCAATGTGCGTTCGAAATGTCGATGTTCATGTGTCCTGCAGTTCACACGTTGACGCGCAATTAGCTGCGTTCTTCATCGACCCACGAGCCAAGTGATCCACCGTTCAGGGTAATCGTATATAATTTGATTGATCATCAATCGTATATATGTGTATGTCTCTTGTTCTGCGGTTCGTAAGAACGCCGATACCTGAAAACTCCAACCAGCGCGCGAAGGAGATTCAGGCGTCGTTTTTTTTTTAAAAAAAAAAAAAACGACACGAACGTCCCGTTAAGACGGAAACCGTCAGAGTACGGTCGAGAGAGAGCACAACGCTCGTCTCGCGTATCTGACGGCCGGGCGAATAGTACATTGAAAAGCCTTAAAATGGAAAACACAGAGAGGGGAAATCTGAAAACGACGGGGTCTTTTCGTAGAGACAACCCGATACATGGATCCAGACGATTCCTCCTCTCCATACACACACTCTCTCCTCTTTTTTGTCGAGAACGATTTCGATAAGTTAGGTCTGGGTTAGATGAGGGGAGAGGGGACTCACGGCCGGCTCTGGCCGTGCGCGGTCGTTCGTCCCAATACTCGTGACCGCGGTACGCGGCAGAGACGGGTGTCGGACTCGCGACGCACGGCTTTAAAAGCGAGC
>CAJYYI030000238.1:10000-12500 GCA_913789915.3 Sphecodes monilicornis
GAAGCATATTAACAAAAATAATTGCAAATAATGGGCGAGCGTACTACTCGGAGCGGCGCGCTCCGAAAATTCTCTAAGTCCTCACGGTCAAGAGTAAACTTTTTTAATAATGTTCTTAAACGATTTTTAATGTTAGATCATTGTAACAATTAGTGTTTTAACAACAAATATCGTAATAAAAATTCGTTCTGAAGCATATTAACAAAAATAATTGCAAATAATGGGCGAGCGTACTACTCGGAGCGGCGCGCTCCGAAAATTCTCTAAGTCCTCACGGTCAAGAGTAAACTTTTTTAATAATGTTCTTAAACGATTTTTAATGTTAGATCATTGTAACAATTAGTGTTTTAACAACAAATATCGTAATAAAAATTCGTTCTGAAGCATATTAACAAAAATAATTGCAAATAATGGGCGAGCGTACTACTCGGAGCGGCGCGCTCCGAAAATTTTCCAAGTCCCGCGGCACGTTCACCGCGAAAAAAGGCGTTCTCAAATTCAACAAATTTTCACATTACTAGATTATTCTACATAAAATACACAACTTTTCATTATATATCACGGTACTCCGAAAATTTTTTAGCTCTCACGGTCAAGAGTAAACTTTTTTAATAATGTTCTTAAACGATTTTTAATGTTAGATCATTGTAACAATTGGCGTTTTAACAACAAATATCGTATTAAAAATTCGTTCTGAAGCATATTAACAAAAATAATTGCAAATAATGGCCGAGCGTACTACTCGGAGCGGTGCGCTCCGAAAATTTTCTAAGTCCCGCGGCACATTCATCGACGTATGAAACTCTTTCAAAATTTATTTTTCACGAATTTCAACAATATCAATCGATTAAACGGTGCGTTTTAAGACACATATTGAAAATGCAGACTGCTCCGATGCGTACTTTCGGAGTAATAATTTTTGAAACGGAGCAGCGATCGTTCTCGCGGCGTGCTCCGAAAATTTTCTAAGTCCCAGCGGCACATTCACCGACGTATGAAACTCTTTCAAAATTTATTTTTCACGAATTTCAACAATATCAATCGATTAAACGGTGCGTTTTAAGACACATATTGAAAATGCAGACTGCTCCGATGCGTACTTTCGGAGTAATAATTTTTGAAACGGAGCAGCGATCGTTCTCGCGGCGTGCTCCGAAAATTTTCTAAGTCCCAGCGACACATTCACCGACGTATGAAACTCTTTCAAAATTTATTTTTCACGAATTTCAACAATATCAATCGATTAAACGGTGCGTTTTAAGACACATATTGAAAATGCAGACTGCTCCGATGCGTACTTTCGGAGTAATAATTTTTGAAACGGAGCAGCGATCGTTCTCGCGGCGTGCTCCGAAAATTTTCTAAGTCCCAGCGGCACATTCACCGACGTATGAAACTCTTTCAAAATTTATTTTTCACGAATTTCAGCAATATCAATCGATTAAACGGTGCGTTTTAAGACACATATAGAAAATACAGACAGCTCCGATGCGTACTTTCGGAGTAATAATTTTTGAAACGGAGCAGCGATCGTTCTCGCGGCGTGCTCCGAAAATTTTCTAAGTCCCAGCGACACATTCACCGACGTATGAAACTCTTTCAAAATTTATTTTTCACGAATTTCAACAATATCAATCGATTAAACGGTGCGTTTTAAGACACATATTGAAAATGCAGACTGCTCCGATGCGTACTTTCGGAGTAATAATTTTTGAAACGGAGCAGCGATCGTTCTCGCGGCGTGCTCCGAAAATTTTCTAAGTCCCAGCGGCACATTCACCGACGTATGAAACTCTTTCAAAATTTATTTTTCACGAATTTCAGCAATATCAATCGATTAAACGGTGCGTTTTAAGACACATATAGAAAATACAGACAGCTCCGATGCGTACTTTCGGAGTAATAATTTTTGAAACGGAGCAGTCATCGTTCGGCAAGACAAGTTCCCAGCGGCGTATTGCTTTCGTACCAACCTCCGATTTGCACGACAAGTTGCCAGCGGCGTATTGCTTTCGTACCAACCTACGATTTGCACGACAAGTTGCCAGCGGCGTATTGCTTCGGTACCAACCTTCGAATTGCACGACAAGTTCCCAGCGGCGTATTGCTTGAGTAGTAACCTCCGATCTGCAAGACAAGTTGCCAGCGGCGTATTGCTTTCGTACCAACCTCCGATTTGCACGACAAGTTGCCAGCGGCGTATTGCTTCAGTACCAACCTCCGAATTGCACGACAAGTTCCCAGCGGCGTATTGCTTCAGTACCAACCTACGATTTGCACGACAAGTTGCCAGCGGCGTATTGCTTTCGTACCAACCTCCGAATTGCACGACAAGTTGCCAGCGGCGTATTGCTTCGGTACCAACCTCCGAATTGCACGACAAGTTCCCAGCGGCGTATTGCTTGAGTAGTAACCTCCGATCTGCACGACAAGTTGCCAGCGGCGTATTGCTTTCGTACCAACCTCCGAATTGCACGACAAGTTACCAGCGGCGTATTGC
>CAJYYI030000238.1:17500-20000 GCA_913789915.3 Sphecodes monilicornis
AGCTGTGCCCTTATCCTTCTTACCCGTTTTAAAGAGGAGTTTGAACTCCTCTTTTACCTTCTCCTCTGAGACCTGCTCGAGGTTTTGATTTCTGATCGCATCTAGGATATCCACTTCTGCCGTGTCAGAAGGGACTCCGTAGATGATAATTTTTGGTCTCCTTTTTGGGATAGAACCTATTATCATTTCGGCTTTAAGCTTGTCATTTCTGAGGACTTGCTCAAGGTCCTCTTTTGTCTCTGTCTCTATTAGAATTCCCGAATTCCCTATTTTCCTAAGGTTCCGTATCTTTATTTTTTGTTCTGCCGGATTGATGATTTTTGTCAGAGCCTTCTTAGTTTCGTCGCTATTCGAAATCTTGCTCTTCTTACCGGGGTAGATAGCTACCACTGGCCTGGTTGGCTCGACCGTTGTCTTTTTAGCAATTTTCATTATTTTGCGGTTGGCCTTAGTAATTTCCGAGTAGAGTTTTGGCTTGGGGGCCGGAGCTTCCAAGCCGCAACTCTGCTTGTTCGAGATGAAGTTGTCGAGCTTTGCAGAAAGCTCGTTAAACTTCGTCTCGAGGGACTTCTCATTTTCTAAAACATTGAGTTTTGCCTCTAGTTCCTTAACTCTTACGGCGAGCGCGTCTCTGTCGTCTTCCATAGCAATGAGCTCCATATTCGTGGTCTTTGCCTGTTCCTCGACCTCTGTTAATATATAACCTGCCTCTTGCATCTGCGTTTTCGTCAAGAGCAAGCTCATGAAGAATCTCCGCAGCCGTTCTGCCGGATAGTAGCCAAAACCATCTCCATCTGATATGACTGAGTTGTCGGAATCGTCGGCGTTACCAAAGTCAATGTCGCCGGAACCGTTTCCGCTAATAATTCCTGTCTTATCTGAGGGGCCGGCTGTACCAAAGTCAATGTTGCCGGCTTCCTCTTTAACGTATTTTGCTGGATGTGACTCATCCGAGTCACTCAATCGGTCCTCTTTATTTCGCTTAGTGCCCTGCACTTTCTTGGGCTCCACTGTCATTTTGCCGGATCTTAAGATTGCAGTGTTTGTATCGAACTCCATATCGGAGTCGGTTATTGGGTTAGAGACAGTTGCTTTTTGTTCCCCTTGTCCCTTTTCTTTCGCTTCTTTCTTTCCTCCCTTGTCTTTCTTTTTCCCTTCAGAAGCAATAGCGGTCTCCCCTTGCTTCTGAACCTTCTTCTTCTCTTTCTCCTTCTTTCCGTCTCCACCTTTCTCTCCTGTGCCTCCAAACATCGTCTTAAGGTTGTTTTTAAAGTTAGCATCCATAGTAAAAAGCATTGTCTTCATCTCGCTGCGTGTCCCGGCCTCCACGGACCCTCAAATGGAACCTGCCTACTGGTCAGGTTAGGACATCACCCAAGACATAGTCCGCGGGACATCCAGATCATCTGGCAAGCAGAAGACCTTAGAGCCCACTTCCTCCCCCGACAGAACGCCGGTCGCTAAAGCAGCGGTCCGTTCCAAGCCGATTGACTAGAATAGGGGTTTCTCCTAGCCGCCCATCTAGCCGAAGCGGAGGCCAAAGGTACGTGTTGGGGACGTCTCACCCGCAGGAGAGGGCCCCCTCAGATCCCAGGATCCTCGTTTCCGACGACAAGGGTCGCCACGCACGGCAAACACGTGGGAGACGTGGACTTGGAGTGGTTATCTCCTCCACTCTGCTGCTGAGGCCACGGTGCCCGTGTTTTCGACTATGCGAAGTATTCCGTCGTACGTCACTTCACGCAGGAGCCCACTCCTAGGAGTGAACCGCGGTGACGTAGCGTTCGGCACGTTCGCACGCCGCTACCACTGTCGACACGCTCGTAAGAGCCCAACAGACTTTCGCACCAGAGCCATCGTCGGTTACCCGAAGGTTTTCCAGGGCCCACCGCGTGGAGGGGAGGTTGATGCACCAGGGAATAAAACCCTGGCCGTTTGAGCCCCAGTAGATAGGGACAGAGGGAATCTCGTTAATCCATTCATGCGCGTCACTAATTAGATGACGAGGCATTTGGCTACCTTAAGAGAGTCATAGTTACTCCCGCCGTTTACCCGCGCTTTTTTGAATTTCTTCACGTTGACATTCAGAGCACTGGGCAGAAATCACATTGCGTCAACACCCGTGGGGGCCATCGCAATGCTTTGTTTTAATTAGACAGTCGGATTCCCCTAGTCCGTGCCAGTTCTGAGCTGAGCGTTGAATGGCGGCCGAAGAGGACGACCGTTCTAGACGGAAGCCTCGCAGCAAGGAAGATCCGCGGGAGGCCAAGGCACGGGACCGAGCTCGGATTCCCACGACAAAAAGTCGTGTTGCACCTCGCCCAGGCCCGGCACGTCAGCCAGACCCGCTTCCCGACCAAGCCCGACACGCCCCGCTCCTCAGAGCCAATCCTTATTCCGAAGTTACGGATCCAATTTGCCGACTTCCCTTACCTACATTAATCTATCGACTAGAGGCTCTTTACCTTGGAGACCTGCTGCGGATATGGGTACGAACCGG
>CAJYYI030000238.1:22500-25000 GCA_913789915.3 Sphecodes monilicornis
CTCTCTGTCTATAAAATTCAATTTCTTCATTTCGTCGTCGAACGGAAACTCTCGCTGGACGATCCTCTCTCGGATCGCGCGGTCTCGCGTACGACAATGAAGAATAAAAGACATTAAGGATAACGACACAACGTTACACACACGCTCGTGTATGGGGCGACCGACAAAAACGGGTCTTTTCTGTTACCTTCGGCCGAGCATGTTTCGGAGAGATATTTGTGTGAATGACAACAACGAAGTTCGAAAGCCACTCCATAGAGGAGTTGTGTATATCGGTAACCCGGTGGGTGTTCTCTCTATTATTTTACACACAGACACACGGGGGTACAGAAACGCTGCGTCGCGATATTATCCGATCAAACACGAAAATGAAAAAGAGAGAGAAAGAGACACGCGAGAGGTCTTGGAATATCTTGGTCGTCATTCAATTCAAACGAACGTGGCGATGGCGAGAGAAACACAACTCTTGTCGTGGATCGGCGAGGACACGCGACGAGACGGGGAGATATTATTTATCTCCACCCGATACAAGTACGCGTGCGCATCCCGCACAATGCCAACAACATTTTGGCTGTTGTCTCTCTACGTTTGTCCATCGATCGTCAAAGCGTTCGTAGAACGAGAAACCTCATCTCTCTCTCGCGAAGAACTCTCTTCTTCTCTCGTCTCTTTCAAGATCAATTTTGTGTTTGTCGGAAGTCGCTAGCAACGACGACCCTCCGCGTCGACGCGTGTTTTTACTTAGAGGCACATCTCCACGCGCAGGCGTACGTCAATATCTCTCTCCCTGGGGCTTACGTTGTGCGTGCAAACACATATTAATATCTCCTCTCTTTCATTTTGTATTTGTGTCCATTCTCTCTGTAGTCGTCTCTCTGTGTGTCGACTCTTTTTATGTATTGTATAACCTTTCGGATATGAATACGCATCATTTCAGGCGACGTCGGGAGCGCGTATAACGTTCGAGAGCGCGAAACGCTTCTTCCGCGAATGCGAGCCGTTCCACGCGGAGAGAGAGATTTCGATCTGTCGCGCACGGAGCGGTGTTCGCGGGCGGTCGTGTTTATACATGAATAAACACGACTCGCGACGCCGAAAACACTCACGCAAGTCCGTGTGATACACGTCAGATATACCCATCGTCTTCGTCTCCGGAAACAGTACAACGCAATGCGAAATTGGCAATTTTCACACAGAACCGCGTCAAACGCCGACGATACGCCCATCCATCGCTCGTACGTATATATAGCATCTTCTTCGCAACCCGACTCAGAAACGCTCTTTGCGCCCTCCACACAATTTTTCTTATAATATACCAATTGTGTCTCTTGGAGAGGTAAGCGACGGCGGGGACTTAGAAGAGCAACGCAAGCAGTATTTGGTTACGTAAACGACCCTCAGCCAGGCGTGGTCCAGGAATTGTATCCGTGGACCGCAATGTGCGTTCGAAATGTCGATGTTCATGTGTCCTGCAGTTCACACGTTGACGCGCAATTAGCTGCGTTCTTCATCGACCCACGAGCCAAGTGATCCACCGTTCAGGGTAATCGTATATAATTTGATTGATCATCAATCGTATATATGTGTATGTCTCTTGTTCTGCGGTTCGTAAGAACGCCGATACCTGAAAACTCCAACCAGCGCGCGAAGGAGATTCAGGCGTCGTTTTTTTTTTAAAAAAAAAAAAAACGACACGAACGTCCCGTTAAGACGGAAACCGTCAGAGTACGGTCGAGAGAGAGCACAACGCTCGTCTCGCGTATCTGACGGCCGGGCGAATAGTACATTGAAAAGCCTTAAAATGGAAAACACAGAGAGGGGAAATCTGAAAACGACGGGGTCTTTTCGTAGAGACAACCCGATACATGGATCCAGACGATTCCTCCTCTCCATACACACACTCTCTCCTCTTTTTTGTCGAGAACGATTTCGATAAGTTAGGTCTGGGTTAGATGAGGGGAGAGGGGACTCACGGCCGGCTCTGGCCGTGCGCGGTCGTTCGTCCCAATACTCGTGACCGCGGTACGCGGCAGAGACGGGTGTCGGACTCGCGACGCACGGCTTTAAAAGCGAGCTTCACAGCCGGTCCTCCTACTCCTCCTCCTCCTCCTCCTACTACTTTCGAAATAAAGTTTCTCAAGAGTTGCGTCGTGTGCTGCGCTTTGGAGAGAGTTTGCGAACCATATTATTCGATACTAACGGACTTCACAGCCGGCTCTGCTGGCCGTGCGCGGTCGTTCGTCCCAATACTCGTGCCGCAGTACGCGGCAGAGACGGGTGTCGGACTCGCGACGCACAGCTTTAAAAGCGAGCTTCGCAGCCGGTCCTCTCGAAACAAATTCTCTTTTCTCTCTCTCCCTTTGCACTCTCTCTTTGCGCGCGTTGTTGAACGCGATCGATACAAACGGACTTCACAGCCGGCTCTGGCCGTGCGCGGTCGTTCGTCCCAATACTCGTGGCCGCGGTACGCGGGCAGAGACGGGTGTCGGACTCGCGACGC
>CAJYYI030000238.1:30000-33920 GCA_913789915.3 Sphecodes monilicornis
ACTCGGAGCGGCGCGCTCCGAAAATTTTCCAAGTCCCGCGGCACGTTCACCGCGAAAAAAGGCGTTCTCAAATTCAACAAATTTTCACATTACTAGATTATTCTACATAAAATACACAACTTTTCATTATATATCACGGTACTCCGAAAATTTTTTAGCTCTCACGGTCAAGAGTAAACTTTTTTAATAATGTTCTTAAACGATTTTTAATGTTAGATCATTGTAACAATTGGCGTTTTAACAACAAATATCGTATTAAAAATTCGTTCTGAAGCATATTAACAAAAATAATTGCAAATAATGGCCGAGCGTACTACTCGGAGCGGTGCGCTCCGAAAATTTTCTAAGTCCCGCGGCACATTCATCGACGTATGAAACTCTTTCAAAATTTATTTTTCACGAATTTCAACAATATCAATCGATTAAACGGTGCGTTTTAAGACACATATTGAAA
This sequence comes from Sphecodes monilicornis, assembly GCA_913789915.3. NCBI lineage: Eukaryota > Metazoa > Arthropoda > Insecta > Hymenoptera > Halictidae > Sphecodes > Sphecodes monilicornis. The sequence continues at coordinate 30,455 of CAJYYI030000238.1, forward strand.
ATGCAGACTGCTCCGATGCGTACTTTCGGAGTAATAATTTTTGAAACGGAGCAGCGATCGTTCTCGCGGCGTGCTCCGAAAATTTTCTAAGTCCCAGCGGCACATTCACCGACGTATGAAACTCTTTCAAAATTTATTTTTCACGAATTTCAACAATATCAATCGATTAAACGGTGCGTTTTAAGACACATATTGAAAATGCAGACTGCTCCGATGCGTACTTTCGGAGTAATAATTTTTGAAACGGAGCAGCGATCGTTCTCGCGGCGTGCTCCGAAAATTTTCTAAGTCCCAGCGACACATTCACCGACGTATGAAACTCTTTCAAAATTTATTTTTCACGAATTTCAACAATATCAATCGATTAAACGGTGCGTTTTAAGACACATATTGAAAATGCAGACTGCTCCGATGCGTACTTTCGGAGTAATAATTTTTGAAACGGAGCAGCGATCGTTCTCGCGGCGTGCTCCGAAAATTTTCTAAGTCCCAGCGACACATTCACCGACGTATGAAACTCTTTCAAAATTTATTTTTCACGAATTTCAACAATATCAATCGATTAAACGGTGCGTTTTAAGACACATATTGAAAATGCAGACTGCTCCGATGCGTACTTTCGGAGTAATAATTTTTGAAACGGAGCAGCGATCGTTCTCGCGGCGTGCTCCGAAAATTTTCTAAGTCCCAGCGGCACATTCACCGACGTATGAAACTCTTTCAAAATTTATTTTTCACGAATTTCAGCAATATCAATCGATTAAACGGTGCGTTTTAAGACACATATAGAAAATACAGACAGCTCCGATGCGTACTTTCGGAGTAATAATTTTTGAAACGGAGCAGCGATCGTTCTCGCGGCGTGCTCCGAAAATTTTCTAAGTCCCAGCGACACATTCACCGACGTATGAAACTCTTTCAAAATTTATTTTTCACGAATTTCAACAATATCAATCGATTAAACGGTGCGTTTTAAGACACATATTGAAAATGCAGACTGCTCCGATGCGTACTTTCGGAGTAATAATTTTTGAAACGGAGCAGCGATCGTTCTCGCGGCGTGCTCCGAAAATTTTCTAAGTCCCAGCGGCACATTCACCGACGTATGAAACTCTTTCAAAATTTATTTTTCACGAATTTCAGCAATATCAATCGATTAAACGGTGCGTTTTAAGACACATATAGAAAATACAGACAGCTCCGATGCGTACTTTCGGAGTAATAATTTTTGAAACGGAGCAGTCATCGTTCGGCAAGACAAGTTCCCAGCGGCGTATTGCTTTCGTACCAACCTCCGATTTGCACGACAAGTTGCCAGCGACGTATTGCTTTCGTACCAACCTACGATTTGCACGACAAGTTGCCAGCGGCGTATTGCTTCGGTACCAACCTTCGAATTGCACGACAAGTTCCCAGCGGCGTATTGCTTGAGTAGTAACCTCCGATCTGCAAGACAAGTTGCCAGCGGCGTATTGCTTTCGTACCAACCTCCGATTTGCACGACAAGTTCCCAGCGGCGTATTGCTTCAGTACCAACCTCCGAATTGCACGACAAGTTCCCAGCGGCGTATTGCTTCAGTACCAACCTACGATTTGCACGACAAGTTGCCAGCGGCGTATTGCTTTCGTACCAACCTCCGAATTGCACGACAAGTTGCCAGCGGCGTATTGCTTCGGTACCAACCTCCGAATTGCACGACAAGTTCCCAGCGGCGTATTGCTTGAGTAGTAACCTCCGATCTGCACGACAAGTTGCCAGCGGCGTATTGCTTTCGTACCAACCTCCGAATTGCACGACAAGTTACCAGCGGCGTATTGCTTTCGTACCAACCTCCGAATTGCACGACAAGTTACCAGCGGCGTATTGCTTCGGTACCAACCTCCGAATTGCACGACAAGTTGCCAGCGGCGTATTGCTTTCGTACCAACCTCCGATTTGCACGACAAGTTGCCAGCGGCGTATTGCTTCGGTACCAACCTCCGAATTGCACGACAAGTTCCCAGCGGCGTATTGCTTGAGTAGTAACCTCCGAACTGCACGACAAGTTGCCAGCGGCGTATTGCTTTCGTACCAACCTACGATTTGCACGACAAGTTGCCAGCGGCGTATTGCTTCGGTACCAACCTTCGAATTGCACGACAAGTTCCCAGCGGCGTATTGCTTGAGTAGTAACCTCCGATCTGCAAGACAAGTTGCCAGCGGCGTATTGCTTTCGTACCAACCTCCGATTTGCACGACAAGTTCCCAGCGGCGTATTGCTTCAGTACCAACCTCCGAATTGCACGACAAGTTCCCAGCGGCGTATTGCTTGAGTACCAACCTCCGATTTGCACGACAAGTTGCCAGCGGCGTATTGCTTTCGTACCAACCTCCGAATTGCACGACAAGTTGCCAGCGGCGTATTGCTTCGGTACCAACCTCCGAATTGCACGACAAGTTCCCAGCGGCGTATTGCTTGAGTAGTAACCTCCGATCTGCACGACAAGTTGCCAGCGGCGTATTGCTTTCGTACCAACCTCCGAATTGCACGACAAGTTACCAGCGGCGTATTGCTTTCGTACCAACCTCCGAATTGCACGACAAGTTGCCAGCGGCGTATTGCTTCGGTACCAACCTCCGAATTGCACGACAAGTTGCCAGCGGCGTATTGCTTTCGTACCAACCTCCGATTTGCACGACAAGTTGCCAGCGGCGTATTGCTTCGGTACCAACCTCCGAATTGCACGACAAGTTCCCAGCGGCGTATTGCTTGAGTAGTAACCTCCGATCTGCACGACAAGTTGCCAGCGGCGTATTGCTTTCGTACCAACCTACGATTTGCACGACAAGTTGCCAGCGGCGTATTGCTTCGGTACCAACCTTCGAATTGCACGACAAGTTCCCAGCGGCGTATTGCTTGAGTAGTAACCTCCGATCTGCAAGACAAGTTGCCAGCGGCGTATTGCTTTCGTACCAACCTCCGATTTGCACGACAAGTTCCCAGCGGCGTATTGCTTCAGTACCAACCTCCGAATTGCACGACAAGTTCCCAGCGGCGTATTGCTTCAGTACCAACCTACGATTTGCACGACAAGTTGCCAGCGGCGTATTGCTTTCGTACCAACCTCCGAATTGCACGACAAGTTGCCAGCGGCGTATTGCTTCGGTACCAACCTCCGAATTGCACGACAAGTTCCCAGCGGCGTATTGCTTGAGTAGTAACCTCCGATCTGCACGACAAGTTGCCAGCGGCGTATTGCTTTCGTACCAACCTACGATTTGCACGACAAGTTGCCAGCGGCGTATTGCTTCGGTACCAACCTTCGAATTGCACGACAAGTTCCCAGCGGCGTATTGCTTGAGTAGTAACCTCCGATCTGCAAGACAAGTGGCCAGCGGCGTATTGCTTCAGTACCAACCTACGATTTGCACGACAAGTTGCCAGCGGCGTATTGCTTTCGTACCAACCTCCGAATTGCACGACAA
>CAJYYI030000239.1:5000-10000 GCA_913789915.3 Sphecodes monilicornis
GGGTTCCGGAATAGAAACCGGATTCCCTTTCGCCCGATGGGTGTGTGTTATTCTCTAATTTAGAGACACCTCATCTACATAGGATTTCTCTTAGGGCTTAGGATCGACTGACTCGTGTGCAACGGCTGTTCACACGAAACCCTTCTCCACGTCAGTCCTCCAGGGCCTCGCTGGAGTATTTGCTACTACCACCAAGATCTGCACCGACGGCGGCTCCAGGCAGGCTCACGCCCAGACCCTTCTGCGCACACCGCCGCGACCCTCCTACTCGTCAGAGCTTCATGGAGGACGGCCGAGCGCGCGTAAACGCGCGACATCGACGCGTCCAGCCCCACTTGCCGCTGACGGCGGAGTATAGGCGCGACGCTTCAGCGCCATCCATTTTCAGGGCTAGTTGCTTCGGCAGGTGAGTTGTTACACACTCCTTAGCGGATTCCGACTTCCATGGCCACCGTCCTGCTGTCTTAAGCAACCAACGCCTTTCATGGTATCCCATAAGCGTCGACTTAGGCGCCTTAACTCTGCGTTTGGTTCATCCCACAGCGCCAGTTCTGCTTACCAAAATTGGCCCACTTGGCACTCTGATCCAAAATCTCGTGGCTTCATTGATCCAAGCAAGCCAGAGATCTCACCCATTTAAAGTTTGAGAATAGGTTGAGGTCGTTTCGGCCCCAAGGCCTCTAATCATTCGCTTTACCAGATGAGACTCGCACGCGTTCACAAAGAGGAACGAGCGAGTGCCAGCTATCCTGAGGGAAACTTCGGAGGGAACCAGCTACTAGATGGTTCGATTAGTCTTTCGCCCCTATACCCAGTTCCGACGATCGATTTGCACGTCAGAATCGCTACGGACCTCCATCAGGGTTTCCCCTGACTTCGTCCTGACCAGGCATAGTTCACCATCTTTCGGGTCCCAACGTGTACGCTCTGGGTGCGCCTCTTCTCGCAATGAGAACGAGACGCCCCGGGAGTGCGAGGCCGCATCGTGACGCGGCCCATCCTCCCTTGGTCGACGCAAGGTACGACCTTCACTTTCATTGCGCCTTTAGGTTTCAATGTCCCAATGACTCGCGCACATGTTAGACTCCTTGGTCCGTGTTTCAAGACGGGTCCTGAGAGTACCCAAAGCAGTAGCGTCGCTGACCGGTAATTCAAAGCTTGGCCAGTCCGAGGACACCGCCTGCTAACAGCTGGTTAGGCCCGGAGCCGGCACCAGGTCCGTGCCTCCGGGTAGAAAACCGAGCTTGCGGCGGGCCTGACGCACAAACATTCGAGAATGGATTGGTTGCGGCCCGATACCGTCAGAGTACCGTCACGCAGCCGGCCAGGCGAGACCGAGCGTCTGCCGTGTGCGCGCGATGGCGACACGACAGTCAACAAACTCGGGCCGTAGACCGACACGCAACGGGTCGCGACGTTCTACTAAGGGAGAAGTGCACGACTACGTAGCCGGAACATTTGCCGAAGGTGGTGTACCCTCGCACTGGTAACCACGAAGGCACCATTGCGGGCTATCTGCGCACCAACGGAAGCCAGCCTCGTCGACGATGAATCTCCCCATTCGATCTTTTGGGTTTCTCAGGTTTACCCCTGAACGGTTTCACGTACTCTTGAACTCTCTCTTCAAAGTTCTTTTCAACTTTCCCTCACGGTACTTGTTCGCTATCGGTCTCGTGGTCATATTTAGCCTTAGATGGAGTTTACCACCCACTTAGGGCTGCACTCTCAAGCAACCCGACTCTAAGGAGAGGTCCTCCCGAAACGCGTACCGGTCGCTACGGGCCTGGCACCCTCTACGGGTAAATGGCCCCATTCAAGATGGACTTGGACGCGGTTCGACGTCACGGGATAAACTGACCCTCCTGAACACTACATTTCCCAACGGCGGAACCGCGGGATTCAGTGCTGGGCTAATTCCTGTTCGCTCGCAGCTACTAAGGAAATCCTTGTTAGTTTCTTTTCCTCCGCTTAGTAATATGCTTAAATTCAGCGGGTAATCTCGCCTACTCTGAGGTCGTCAAACGTGAAAAAAAAATAATTTTTTTTTCTTTCTTGTATTACACCCCGAAAGCGTTAAAACAAAAAAAAAGAGTTCGTCGCTCGAGAGCGTACAGAGGAGCACAAAAAAAAAAAATGAAAACAAAACTTCTCTCTCGACGAAGCTTCGAAAAGAACACCAATTCGATAATAATATCAAGATTTTGCCTTATGCGCCTCGCCAAACTTCGCGCGTGTGGCGTGTGTCGTCTGTCTCTCTCTGTCTATAAAATTCAATTTCTTCATTTCGTCGTCGAACGGAAACTCTCGCTGGACGATCCTCTCTCGGATCGCGCGGTCTCGCGTACGACAATGAAGAATAAAAGACATTAAGGATAACGACACAACGTTACACACACGCTCGTGTATGGGGCGACCGACAAAAACGGGTCTTTTCTGTTACCTTCGGCCGAGCATGTTTCGGAGAGATATTTGTGTGAATGACAACAACGAAGTTCGAAAGCCACTCCATAGAGGAGTTGTGTATATCGGTAACCCGGTGGGTGTTCTCTCTATTATTTTACACACAGACACACGGGGGTACAGAAACGCTGCGTCGCGATATTATCCGATCAAACACGAAAATGAAAAAGAGAGAGAAAGAGACACGCGAGAGGTCTTGGAATATCTTGGTCGTCATTCAATTCAAACGAACGTGGCGATGGCGAGAGAAACACAACTCTTGTCGTGGATCGGCGAGGACACGCGACGAGACGGGGAGATATTATTTATCTCCACCCGATACAAGTACGCGTGCGCATCCCGCACAATGCCAACAACATTTTGGCTGTTGTCTCTCTACGTTTGTCCATCGATCGTCAAAGCGTTCGTAGAACGAGAAACCTCATCTCTCTCTCGCGAAGAACTCTCTTCTTCTCTCGTCTCTTTCAAGATCAATTTTGTGTTTGTCGGAAGTCGCTAGCAACGACGACCCTCCGCGTCGACGCGTGTTTTTACTTAGAGGCACATCTCCACGCGCAGGCGTACGTCAATATCTCTCTCCCTGGGGCTTACGTTGTGCGTGCAAACACATATTAATATCTCCTCTCTTTCATTTTGTATTTGTGTCCATTCTCTCTGTAGTCGTCTCTCTGTGTGTCGACTCTTTTTATGTATTGTATAACCTTTCGGATATGAATACGCATCATTTCAGGCGACGTCGGGAGCGCGTATAACGTTCGAGAGCGCGAAACGCTTCTTCCGCGAATGCGAGCCGTTCCACGCGGAGAGAGAGATTTCGATCTGTCGCGCACGGAGCGGTGTTCGCGGGCGGTCGTGTTTATACATGAATAAACACGACTCGCGACGCCGAAAACACTCACGCAAGTCCGTGTGATACACGTCAGATACCCATCGTCTTCGTCTCCGGAAACAGTACAACGCAATGCGAAATTGGCAATTTTCACACAGAACCGCGTCAAACGCCGACGATACGCCCATCCATCGCTCGTACGTATATATAGCATCTTCTTCGCAACCCGACTCAGAAACGCTCTTTGCGCCCTCCACACAATTTTTCTTATAATATACCAATTGTGTCTCTTGGAGAGGTAAGCGACGGCGGGGACTTAGAAGAGCAACGCAAGCAGTATTTGGTTACGTAAACGACCCTCAGCCAGGCGTGGTCCAGGAATTGTATCCGTGGACCGCAATGTGCGTTCGAAATGTCGATGTTCATGTGTCCTGCAGTTCACACGTTGACGCGCAATTAGCTGCGTTCTTCATCGACCCACGAGCCAAGTGATCCACCGTTCAGGGTAATCGTATATAATTTGATTGATCATCAATCGTATATATGTGTATGTCTCTTGTTCTGCGGTTCGTAAGAACGCCGATACCTGAAAACTCCAACCAGCGCGCGAAGGAGATTCAGGCGTCGTTTTTTTTTTAAAAAAAAAAAAAAAACGACACGAACGTCCCGTTAAGACGGAAACCGTCAGAGTACGGTCGAGAGAGAGCACAACGCTCGTCTCGCGTATCTGACGGCCGGGCGAATAGTACATTGAAAAGCCTTAAAATGGAAAACACAGAGAGGGGAAATCTGAAAACGACGGGGTCTTTTCGTAGAGACAACCCGATACATGGATCCAGACGATTCCTCCTCTCCATACACACACTCTCTCCTCTTTTTTGTCGAGAACGATTTCGATAAGTTAGGTCTGGGTTAGATGAGGGGAGAGGGGACTCACGGCCGGCTCTGGCCGTGCGCGGTCGTTCGTCCCAATACTCGTGACCGCGGTACGCGGCAGAGACGGGTGTCGGACTCGCGACGCACGGCTTTAAAAGCGAGCTTCACAGCCGGTCCTCCTACTCCTCCTCCTCCTCCTCCTCCTACTACTTTCGAAATAAAGTTTCTCAAGAGTTGCGTCGTGTGCTGCGCTTTGGAGAGAGTTTGCGAACCATATTATTCGATACTAACGGACTTCACAGCCGGCTCTGCTGGCCGTGCGCGGTCGTTCGTCCCAATACTCGTGCCGCAGTACGCGGCAGAGACGGGTGTCGGACTCGCGACGCACAGCTTTAAAAGCGAGCTTCGCAGCCGGTCCTCTCGAAACAAATTCTCTTTTCTCTCTCTCCCTTTGCACTCTCTCTTTGCGCGTTGTTGAACGCGATCGATACAAACGGACTTCACAGCCGGCTCTGGCCGTGCGCGGTCGTTCGTCCCAATACTCGTGGCCGCGGTACGCGGGCAGAGACGGGTGTCGGACTCGCGACGCACGGCTTTAAAAGCGAGCTTCGCAGCCGGTCCTCTCGAATTTCGTGTCACAACGAACGCGCATTGCGGCGACGTTTAGTGCTCTTGGTTATACGCGAACTCCGATATACATAGAGAGATGATATATGTAGAAAGAGAGACAGATTTCGCGGGACTTCGCAGCCGGCTCTGGCCGTACACGGTCATTCGTCCCAAGCTCTTGTGCGCTATGGCCACAGGAGTAGGGTGTCAAGACTCTCGTTGTACA
>CAJYYI030000239.1:15000-17500 GCA_913789915.3 Sphecodes monilicornis
AAAAAAGGCGTTCTCAAATTCAACAAATTTTCACATTACTAGATTATTCTACATAAAATACACAACTTTTCATTATATATCACGGTACTCCGAAAATTTTTTAGCTCTCACGGTCAAGAGTAAACTTTTTTAATAATGTTCTTAAACGATTTTTAATGTTAGATCATTGTAACAATTGGCGTTTTAACAACAAATATCGTATTAAAAATTCGTTCTGAAGCATATTAACAAAAATAATTGCAAATAATGGCCGAGCGTACTACTCGGAGCGGTGCGCTCCGAAAATTTTCTAAGTCCCGCGGCACATTCATCGACGTATGAAACTCTTTCAAAATTTATTTTTCACGAATTTCAACAATATCAATCGATTAAACGGTGCGTTTTAAGACACATATTGAAAATGCAGACTGCTCCGATGCGTACTTTCGGAGTAATAATTTTTGAAACGGAGCAGCGATCGTTCTCGCGGCGTGCTCCGAAAATTTTCTAAGTCCCAGCGGCACATTCACCGACGTATGAAACTCTTTCAAAATTTATTTTTCACGAATTTCAACAATATCAATCGATTAAACGGTGCGTTTTAAGACACATATTGAAAATGCAGACTGCTCCGATGCGTACTTTCGGAGTAATAATTTTTGAAACGGAGCAGCGATCGTTCTCGCGGCGTGCTCCGAAAATTTTCTAAGTCCCAGCGGCACATTCACCGACGTATGAAACTCTTTCAAAATTTATTTTTCACGAATTTCAACAATATCAATCGATTAAACGGTGCGTTTTAAGACACATATTGAAAATGCAGACTGCTCCGATGCGTACTTTCGGAGTAATAATTTTTGAAACGGAGCAGCGATCGTTCTCGCGGCGTGCTCCGAAAATTTTCTAAGTCCCAGCGGCACATTCACCGACGTATGAAACTCTTTCAAAATTTATTTTTCACGAATTTCAACAATATCAATCGATTAAACGGTGCGTTTTAAGACACATATTGAAAATGCAGACTGCTCCGATGCGTACTTTCGGAGTAATAATTTTTGAAACGGAGCAGCGATCGTTCTCGCGGCGTGCTCCGAAAATTTTCTAAGTCCCAGCGACACATTCACCGACGTATGAAACTCTTTCAAAATTTATTTTTCACGAATTTCAACAATATCAATCGATTAAACGGTGCGTTTTAAGACACATATTGAAAATGCAGACTGCTCCGATGCGTACTTTCGGAGTAATAATTTTTGAAACGGAGCAGCGATCGTTCTCGCGGCGTGCTCCGAAAATTTTCTAAGTCCCAGCGGCACATTCACCGACGTATGAAACTCTTTCAAAATTTATATTTCACGAATTTCAACAATATCAATCGATTAAACGGTGCGTTTTAAGACACATATTGAAAATGCAAACTGCTCCGATGCGTACTTTCGGAGTAATAATTTTTGAAACGGAGCAGCGATCGTTCTCGCGGCGTGCTCCGAAAATTTTCTAAGTCCCGCGGCGCATTCACCGACGTATGAAACTCTTTCAAAATTTATTTTTCACGAATTTCAGCAATATCAATCGATTAAACGGTGCGTTTTAAGACACATATAGAAAATACAGACAGCTCCGATGCGTACTTTCGGAGTAATAATTTTTGAAACGGAGCAGTCATCGTTCGGCAAGACAAGTTCCCAGCGGCGTATTGCTTTCGTACCAACCTCCGATTTGCACGACAAGTTGCCAGCGGCGTATTGCTTTCGTACCAACCTCCGAATTGCACGACAAGTTGCCAGCGGCGTATTGCTTCGGTACCAACCTCCGAATTGCACGACAAGTTCCCAGCGGCGTATTGCTTCAGTACCAACCTACGATTTGCACGACAAGTTGCCAGCGGCGTATTGCTTTCGTACCAACCTCCGAATTGCACGACAAGTTGCCAGCGGCGTATTGCTTCGGTACCAACCTCCGAATTGCACGACAAGTTCCCAGCGGCGTATTGCTTCAGTACCAACCTCCGAATTGCACGACAAGTTCCCAGCGGCGTATTGCTTCAGTACCAACCTACGATTTGCACGACAAGTTGCCAGCGGCGTATTGCTTTCGTACCAACCTCCGAATTGCACGACAAGTTGCCAGCGGCGTATTGCTTTCGTACCAACCTCCGAATTGCACGACAAGTTGCCAGCGGCGTATTGCTTCGGTACCAACCTCCGAATTGCACGACAAGTTCCCAGCGGCGTATTGCTTCAGTACCAACCTCCGAATTGCACGACAAGTTGCCAGCGGCGTATTGCTTTCGTACCAACCTCCGATTTGCACGACAAGTTGCCAGCGGCGTATTGCTTTCGTACCAACCTCCGAATTGCACGACAAGTTGCCAGCGGCGTATTGCTTCGGTACCAACCTCCGAATTGCACGACAAGTTCCCAGCGGCGTATTGCTTCAGTACCAACCTCCGAATTGCACGACAAGTTGCCAGCGGCGTATTGCTTCGGTACCAACCTTCGAATTGCACGACAAGTTCCCA
>CAJYYI030000239.1:25000-27500 GCA_913789915.3 Sphecodes monilicornis
ATAATTTTTTTTTCTTTCTTGTATTACACCCCGAAAGCGTTAAAACAAAAAAAAAGAGTTCGTCGCTCGAGAGCGTACAGAGGAGCACAAAAAAAAAAAATGAAAACAAAACTTCTCTCTCGACGAAGCTTCGAAAAGAACACCAATTCGATAATAATATCAAGATTTTGCCTTATGCGCCTCGCCAAACTTCGCGCGTGTGGCGTGTGTCGTCTGTCTCTCTCTGTCTATAAAATTCAATTTCTTCATTTCGTCGTCGAACGGAAACTCTCGCTGGACGATCCTCTCTCGGATCGCGCGGTCTCGCGTACGACAATGAAGAATAAAAGACATTAAGGATAACGACACAACGTTACACACACGCTCGTGTATGGGGCGACCGACAAAAACGGGTCTTTTCTGTTACCTTCGGCCGAGCATGTTTCGGAGAGATATTTGTGTGAATGACAACAACGAAGTTCGAAAGCCACTCCATAGAGGAGTTGTGTATATCGGTAACCCGGTGGGTGTTCTCTCTATTATTTTACACACAGACACACGGGGGTACAGAAACGCTGCGTCGCGATATTATCCGATCAAACACGAAAATGAAAAAGAGAGAGAAAGAGACACGCGAGAGGTCTTGGAATATCTTGGTCGTCATTCAATTCAAACGAACGTGGCGATGGCGAGAGAAACACAACTCTTGTCGTGGATCGGCGAGGACACGCGACGAGACGGGGAGATATTATTTATCTCCACCCGATACAAGTACGCGTGCGCATCCCGCACAATGCCAACAACATTTTGGCTGTTGTCTCTCTACGTTTGTCCATCGATCGTCAAAGCGTTCGTAGAACGAGAAACCTCATCTCTCTCTCGCGAAGAACTCTCTTCTTCTCTCGTCTCTTTCAAGATCAATTTTGTGTTTGTCGGAAGTCGCTAGCAACGACGACCCTCCGCGTCGACGCGTGTTTTTACTTAGAGGCACATCTCCACGCGCAGGCGTACGTCAATATCTCTCTCCCTGGGGCTTACGTTGTGCGTGCAAACACATATTAATATCTCCTCTCTTTCATTTTGTATTTGTGTCCATTCTCTCTGTAGTCGTCTCTCTGTGTGTCGACTCTTTTTATGTATTGTATAACCTTTCGGATATGAATACGCATCATTTCAGGCGACGTCGGGAGCGCGTATAACGTTCGAGAGCGCGAAACGCTTCTTCCGCGAATGCGAGCCGTTCCACGCGGAGAGAGAGATTTCGATCTGTCGCGCACGGAGCGGTGTTCGCGGGCGGTCGTGTTTATACATGAATAAACACGACTCGCGACGCCGAAAACACTCACGCAAGTCCGTGTGATACACGTCAGATACCCATCGTCTTCGTCTCCGGAAACAGTACAACGCAATGCGAAATTGGCAATTTTCACACAGAACCGCGTCAAACGCCGACGATACGCCCATCCATCGCTCGTACGTATATATAGCATCTTCTTCGCAACCCGACTCAGAAACGCTCTTTGCGCCCTCCACACAATTTTTCTTATAATATACCAATTGTGTCTCTTGGAGAGGTAAGCGACGGCGGGGACTTAGAAGAGCAACGCAAGCAGTATTTGGTTACGTAAACGACCCTCAGCCAGGCGTGGTCCAGGAATTGTATCCGTGGACCGCAATGTGCGTTCGAAATGTCGATGTTCATGTGTCCTGCAGTTCACACGTTGACGCGCAATTAGCTGCGTTCTTCATCGACCCACGAGCCAAGTGATCCACCGTTCAGGGTAATCGTATATAATTTGATTGATCATCAATCGTATATATGTGTATGTCTCTTGTTCTGCGGTTCGTAAGAACGCCGATACCTGAAAACTCCAACCAGCGCGCGAAGGAGATTCAGGCGTCGTTTTTTTTTTAAAAAAAAAAAAAAAACGACACGAACGTCCCGTTAAGACGGAAACCGTCAGAGTACGGTCGAGAGAGAGCACAACGCTCGTCTCGCGTATCTGACGGCCGGGCGAATAGTACATTGAAAAGCCTTAAAATGGAAAACACAGAGAGGGGAAATCTGAAAACGACGGGGTCTTTTCGTAGAGACAACCCGATACATGGATCCAGACGATTCCTCCTCTCCATACACACACTCTCTCCTCTTTTTTGTCGAGAACGATTTCGATAAGTTAGGTCTGGGTTAGATGAGGGGAGAGGGGACTCACGGCCGGCTCTGGCCGTGCGCGGTCGTTCGTCCCAATACTCGTGACCGCGGTACGCGGCAGAGACGGGTGTCGGACTCGCGACGCACGGCTTTAAAAGCGAGCTTCACAGCCGGTCCTCCTACTCCTCCTCCTCCTCCTCCTCCTACTACTTTCGAAATAAAGTTTCTCAAGAGTTGCGTCGTGTGCTGCGCTTTGGAGAGAGTTTGCGAACCATATTATTCGATACTAACGGACTTCACAGCCGGCTCTGCTGGCCGTGCGCGGTCGTTCGTCCCAATACTCGTGCCGCAGTACGCGGCAGAGACGGG
>CAJYYI030000239.1:32500-36265 GCA_913789915.3 Sphecodes monilicornis
AAAAATAATTGCAAATAATGGGCGAGCGTACTACTCGGAGCGGCGCGCTCCGAAAATTCTCTAAGTCCTCACGGTCAAGAGTAAACTTTTTTAATAATGTTCTTAAACGATTTTTAATGTTAGATCATTGTAACAATTAGTGTTTTAACAACAAATATCGTAATAAAAATTCGTTCTGAAGCATATTAACAAAAATAATTGCAAATAATGGGCGAGCGTACTACTCGGAGCGGCGCGCTCCGAAAATTCTCTAAGTCCTCACGGTCAAGAGTAAACTTTTTTAATAATGTTCTTAAACGATTTTTAATGTTAGATCATTGTAACAATTAGTGTTTTAACAACAAATATCGTAATAAAAATTCGTTCTGAAGCATATTAACAAAAATAATTGCAAATAATGGGCGAGCGTACTACTCGGAGCGGCGCGCTCCGAAAATTTTCCAAGTCCCGCGGCACGTTCACCGCGAAAAAAGGCGTTCTCAAATTCAACAAATTTTCACATTACTAGATTATTCTACATAAAATACACAACTTTTCATTATATATCACGGTACTCCGAAAATTTTTTAGCTCTCACGGTCAAGAGTAAACTTTTTTAATAATGTTCTTAAACGATTTTTAATGTTAGATCATTGTAACAATTGGCGTTTTAACAACAAATATCGTATTAAAAATTCGTTCTGAAGCATATTAACAAAAATAATTGCAAATAATGGCCGAGCGTACTACTCGGAGCGGTGCGCTCCGAAAATTTTCTAAGTCCCGCGGCACATTCATCGACGTATGAAACTCTTTCAAAATTTATTTTTCACGAATTTCAACAATATCAATCGATTAAACGGTGCGTTTTAAGACACATATTGAAAATGCAGACTGCTCCGATGCGTACTTTCGGAGTAATAATTTTTGAAACGGAGCAGCGATCGTTCTCGCGGCGTGCTCCGAAAATTTTCTAAGTCCCAGCGGCACATTCACCGACGTATGAAACTCTTTCAAAATTTATTTTTCACGAATTTCAACAATATCAATCGATTAAACGGTGCGTTTTAAGACACATATTGAAAATGCAGACTGCTCCGATGCGTACTTTCGGAGTAATAATTTTTGAAACGGAGCAGCGATCGTTCTCGCGGCGTGCTCCGAAAATTTTCTAAGTCCCAGCGGCACATTCACCGACGTATGAAACTCTTTCAAAATTTATTTTTCACGAATTTCAACAATATCAATCGATTAAACGGTGCGTTTTAAGACACATATTGAAAATGCAGACTGCTCCGATGCGTACTTTCGGAGTAATAATTTTTGAAACGGAGCAGCGATCGTTCTCGCGGCGTGCTCCGAAAATTTTCTAAGTCCCAGCGGCACATTCACCGACGTATGAAACTCTTTCAAAATTTATTTTTCACGAATTTCAACAATATCAATCGATTAAACGGTGCGTTTTAAGACACATATTGAAAATGCAGACTGCTCCGATGCGTACTTTCGGAGTAATAATTTTTGAAACGGAGCAGCGATCGTTCTCGCGGCGTGCTCCGAAAATTTTCTAAGTCCCAGCGACACATTCACCGACGTATGAAACTCTTTCAAAATTTATTTTTCACGAATTTCAACAATATCAATCGATTAAACGGTGCGTTTTAAGACACATATTGAAAATGCAGACTGCTCCGATGCGTACTTTCGGAGTAATAATTTTTGAAACGGAGCAGCGATCGTTCTCGCGGCGTGCTCCGAAAATTTTCTAAGTCCCAGCGGCACATTCACCGACGTATGAAACTCTTTCAAAATTTATATTTCACGAATTTCAACAATATCAATCGATTAAACGGTGCGTTTTAAGACACATATTGAAAATGCAAACTGCTCCGATGCGTACTTTCGGAGTAATAATTTTTGAAACGGAGCAGCGATCGTTCTCGCGGCGTGCTCCGAAAATTTTCTAAGTCCCGCGGCGCATTCACCGACGTATGAAACTCTT
This sequence comes from Sphecodes monilicornis, assembly GCA_913789915.3. NCBI lineage: Eukaryota > Metazoa > Arthropoda > Insecta > Hymenoptera > Halictidae > Sphecodes > Sphecodes monilicornis. Next base: position 34,482 of record CAJYYI030000239.1, read on the forward strand.
TCAAAATTTATTTTTCACGAATTTCAGCAATATCAATCGATTAAACGGTGCGTTTTAAGACACATATAGAAAATACAGACAGCTCCGATGCGTACTTTCGGAGTAATAATTTTTGAAACGGAGCAGTCATCGTTCGGCAAGACAAGTTCCCAGCGGCGTATTGCTTTCGTACCAACCTCCGATTTGCACGACAAGTTGCCAGCGGCGTATTGCTTTCGTACCAACCTCCGAATTGCACGACAAGTTGCCAGCGGCGTATTGCTTCGGTACCAACCTCCGAATTGCACGACAAGTTCCCAGCGGCGTATTGCTTCAGTACCAACCTACGATTTGCACGACAAGTTGCCAGCGGCGTATTGCTTTCGTACCAACCTCCGAATTGCACGACAAGTTGCCAGCGGCGTATTGCTTCGGTACCAACCTCCGAATTGCACGACAAGTTCCCAGCGGCGTATTGCTTCAGTACCAACCTCCGAATTGCACGACAAGTTCCCAGCGGCGTATTGCTTCAGTACCAACCTACGATTTGCACGACAAGTTGCCAGCGGCGTATTGCTTTCGTACCAACCTCCGAATTGCACGACAAGTTGCCAGCGGCGTATTGCTTTCGTACCAACCTCCGAATTGCACGACAAGTTGCCAGCGGCGTATTGCTTCGGTACCAACCTCCGAATTGCACGACAAGTTCCCAGCGGCGTATTGCTTCAGTACCAACCTCCGAATTGCACGACAAGTTGCCAGCGGCGTATTGCTTTCGTACCAACCTCCGATTTGCACGACAAGTTGCCAGCGGCGTATTGCTTTCGTACCAACCTCCGAATTGCACGACAAGTTGCCAGCGGCGTATTGCTTCGGTACCAACCTCCGAATTGCACGACAAGTTCCCAGCGGCGTATTGCTTCAGTACCAACCTCCGAATTGCACGACAAGTTGCCAGCGGCGTATTGCTTCGGTACCAACCTTCGAATTGCACGACAAGTTCCCAGCGGCGTATTGCTTGAGTAGTAACCTCCGATCTGCAAGACAAGTTGCCAGCGGCGTATTGCTTTCGTACCAACCTCCGAATTGCACGACAAGTTCCCAGCGGCGTATTGCTTTGGTTATCGTACGAAAGGTGAAATAATTTTTTCTAAGTGCCAGCGGCGTATTGCTTTGGTTATCGTACGAAAGGAGAAATAATTTTTTCTAAGTGCCAGCGGCGTATTGCTGTGGTTATCGTACGAAAGGAGAAATAATTTTTTCTAAGTGCCAGCGGCGTATTGCTGTGGTTATCGTACGAAAGGAGAAATAATTTTTTCTAAGTGCCAGCGGCGTATTGCTTTGGTTATCGTACGAAAGGAGAAATAATTTTTTCTAAGTGCCAGCGGCGTATTGCTTTGGTTATCGTACGAAAGGAGAAATAATTTTTTCTAAGTGCCAGCGGCGTATTGCTTTGGTTATCGTACGAAAGGAGAAATAATTTTTTCTAAGTGCCAGCGGCGTATTGCTTTGGTTATCGTACGAAAGGAGAAATAATTTTTTCTAAGTGCCAGCGGCGTATTGCTTTGGTTATCGTACGAAAGGAGAAATAATTTTTTCTAAGTGCCAGCGGCGTATTGCTTTGGTTATCGTACGAAAGGAGAAATAATTTTTTCTAAGTGCCAGCGGCGTATTGCTTTGGTTATCGTACGAAAGGAGAAATAATTTTTTCTAAGTGCCAGCGGCGTATTGCTTTCGAAATCGTACGAAAAAAAAAAATAATAAAGAGAAGAAGAATTCTTCATCTTCTTCTTCTTCTTCTTCTT
>CAJYYI030000240.1:0-5000 GCA_913789915.3 Sphecodes monilicornis
CAGTCAAACTCCCCGCCTGGCGGTGTCCTCGAATCGGATCACGCGGGAGTATTGTCGGCGATCAGCCGTGAAGCCTCACACCACTCTTACACGCTTGGCTCTAGAACACCGTGACAGCCGGGTCGCGAAGACCTCGGTGCACGCGCTCCGCCCAACCGAGTAAGTAAAGAAACGATGAAAGTAGTGGTATTTCACCGGCGATACGTGTTACCGCATCTCCCACTTATGCTACACCTCTCATGTCTCCTTACAATGCCAGACTAGAGTCAAGCTCAACAGGGTCTTCTTTCCCCGCTAATTTTTCCAAGCCCGTTCCCTTGGCAGTGGTTTCGCTAGAAAGTAGATAGGGACAGAGGGAATCTCGTTAATCCATTCATGCGCGTCACTAATTAGATGACGAGGCATTTGGCTACCTTAAGAGAGTCATAGTTACTCCCGCCGTTTACCCGCGCTTTTTTGAATTTCTTCACGTTGACATTCAGAGCACTGGGCAGAAATCACATTGCGTCAACACCCGTGGGGGCCATCGCAATGCTTTGTTTTAATTAGACAGTCGGATTCCCCTAGTCCGTGCCAGTTCTGAGCTGAGCGTTGAATGGCGGCCGAAGAGGACGACCGTTCTAGACGGAAGCCTCGCAGCAAGGAAGATCCGCGGGAGGCCAAGGCACGGGACCGAGCTCGGATTCCCACGACAAAAAGTCGTGTTGCACCTCGCCCAGGCCCGGCACGTCAGCCAGACCCGCTTCCCGACCAAGCCCGACACGCCCCGCTCCTCAGAGCCAATCCTTATTCCGAAGTTACGGATCCAATTTGCCGACTTCCCTTACCTACATTAATCTATCGACTAGAGGCTCTTTACCTTGGAGACCTGCTGCGGATATGGGTACGAACCGGCGCGACACCTCCACGTGGCCCTCTCCTGGATTTTCAAGGTCCGAGGGGAAGATCCGGACACCGCCGCAACTGCGGTGCTCTTCGCGTTCCAAACCCTATCTCCCTGCTAGAGGTTTCCAGGGAACTCGAACGCTTATACAGAAAAGAAAACTCTCCCCGGATCTCCCGACGGCGTCTCCAGGTCATTTTGGGTTACCCCGACGAACACTCTTACGAGGGCCCGAATGGTATGCGGTTCCGCTGCCGGGTTCCGGAATAGAAACCGGATTCCCTTTCGCCCGATGGGTGTGTGTTATTCTCTAATTTAGAGACACCTCATCTACATAGGATTTCTCTTAGGGCTTAGGATCGACTGACTCGTGTGCAACGGCTGTTCACACGAAACCCTTCTCCACGTCAGTCCTCCAGGGCCTCGCTGGAGTATTTGCTACTACCACCAAGATCTGCACCGACGGCGGCTCCAGGCAGGCTCACGCCCAGACCCTTCTGCGCACACCGCCGCGACCCTCCTACTCGTCAGAGCTTCATGGAGGACGGCCGAGCGCGCGTAAACGCGCGACATCGACGCGTCCAGCCCCACTTGCCGCTGACGGCGGAGTATAGGCGCGACGCTTCAGCGCCATCCATTTTCAGGGCTAGTTGCTTCGGCAGGTGAGTTGTTACACACTCCTTAGCGGATTCCGACTTCCATGGCCACCGTCCTGCTGTCTTAAGCAACCAACGCCTTTCATGGTATCCCATAAGCGTCGACTTAGGCGCCTTAACTCTGCGTTTGGTTCATCCCACAGCGCCAGTTCTGCTTACCAAAATTGGCCCACTTGGCACTCTGATCCAAAATCTCGTGGCTTCATTGATCCAAGCAAGCCAGAGATCTCACCCATTTAAAGTTTGAGAATAGGTTGAGGTCGTTTCGGCCCCAAGGCCTCTAATCATTCGCTTTACCAGATGAGACTCGCACGCGTTCACAAAGAGGAACGAGCGAGTGCCAGCTATCCTGAGGGAAACTTCGGAGGGAACCAGCTACTAGATGGTTCGATTAGTCTTTCGCCCCTATACCCAGTTCCGACGATCGATTTGCACGTCAGAATCGCTACGGACCTCCATCAGGGTTTCCCCTGACTTCGTCCTGACCAGGCATAGTTCACCATCTTTCGGGTCCCAACGTGTACGCTCTGGGTGCGCCTCTTCTCGCAATGAGAACGAGACGCCCCGGGAGTGCGAGGCCGCATCGTGACGCGGCCCATCCTCCCTTGGTCGACGCAAGGTACGACCTTCACTTTCATTGCGCCTTTAGGTTTCAATGTCCCAATGACTCGCGCACATGTTAGACTCCTTGGTCCGTGTTTCAAGACGGGTCCTGAGAGTACCCAAAGCAGTAGCGTCGCTGACCGGTAATTCAAAGCTTGGCCAGTCCGAGGACACCGCCTGCTAACAGCTGGTTAGGCCCGGAGCCGGCACCAGGTCCGTGCCTCCGGGTAGAAAACCGAGCTTGCGGCGGGCCTGACGCACAAACATTCGAGAATGGATTGGTTGCGGCCCGATACCGTCAGAGTACCGTCACGCAGCCGGCCAGGCGAGACCGAGCGTCTGCCGTGTGCGCGCGATGGCGACACGACAGTCAACAAACTCGGGCCGTAGACCGACACGCAACGGGTCGCGACGTTCTACTAAGGGAGAAGTGCACGACTACGTAGCCGGAACATTTGCCGAAGGTGGTGTACCCTCGCACTGGTAACCACGAAGGCACCATTGCGGGCTATCTGCGCACCAACGGAAGCCAGCCTCGTCGACGATGAATCTCCCCATTCGATCTTTTGGGTTTCTCAGGTTTACCCCTGAACGGTTTCACGTACTCTTGAACTCTCTCTTCAAAGTTCTTTTCAACTTTCCCTCACGGTACTTGTTCGCTATCGGTCTCGTGGTCATATTTAGCCTTAGATGGAGTTTACCACCCACTTAGGGCTGCACTCTCAAGCAACCCGACTCTAAGGAGAGGTCCTCCCGAAACGCGTACCGGTCGCTACGGGCCTGGCACCCTCTACGGGTAAATGGCCCCATTCAAGATGGACTTGGACGCGGTTCGACGTCACGGGATAAACTGACCCTCCTGAACACTACATTTCCCAACGGCGGAACCGCGGGATTCAGTGCTGGGCTAATTCCTGTTCGCTCGCAGCTACTAAGGAAATCCTTGTTAGTTTCTTTTCCTCCGCTTAGTAATATGCTTAAATTCAGCGGGTAATCTCGCCTACTCTGAGGTCGTCAAACGTGAAAAAAAAATAATTTTTTTTTCTTTCTTGTATTACACCCCGAAAGCGTTAAAACAAAAAAAAAGAGTTCGTCGCTCGAGAGCGTACAGAGGAGCACAAAAAAAAAAAAATGAAAACAAAACTTCTCTCTCGACGAAGCTTCGAAAAGAACACCAATTCGATAATAATATCAAGATTTTGCCTTATGCGCCTCGCCAAACTTCGCGCGTGTGGCGTGTGTCGTCTGTCTCTCTCTGTCTATAAAATTCAATTTCTTCATTTCGTCGTCGAACGGAAACTCTCGCTGGACGATCCTCTCTCGGATCGCGCGGTCTCGCGTACGACAATGAAGAATAAAAGACATTAAGGATAACGACACAACGTTACACACACGCTCGTGTATGGGGCGACCGACAAAAACGGGTCTTTTCTGTTACCTTCGGCCGAGCATGTTTCGGAGAGATATTTGTGTGAATGACAACAACGAAGTTCGAAAGCCACTCCATAGAGGAGTTGTGTATATCGGTAACCCGGTGGGTGTTCTCTCTATTATTTTACACACAGACACACGGGGGTACAGAAACGCTGCGTCGCGATATTATCCGATCAAACACGAAAATGAAAAAGAGAGAGAAAGAGACACGCGAGAGGTCTTGGAATATCTTGGTCGTCATTCAATTCAAACGAACGTGGCGATGGCGAGAGAAACACAACTCTTGTCGTGGATCGGCGAGGACACGCGACGAGACGGGGAGATATTATTTATCTCCACCCGATACAAGTACGCGTGCGCATCCCGCACAATGCCAACAACATTTTGGCTGTTGTCTCTCTACGTTTGTCCATCGATCGTCAAAGCGTTCGTAGAACGAGAAACCTCATCTCTCTCTCGCGAAGAACTCTCTTCTTCTCTCGTCTCTTTCAAGATCAATTTTGTGTTTGTCGGAAGTCGCTAGCAACGACGACCCTCCGCGTCGACGCGTGTTTTTACTTAGAGGCACATCTCCACGCGCAGGCGTACGTCAATATCTCTCTCCCTGGGGCTTACGTTGTGCGTGCAAACACATATTAATATCTCCTCTCTTTCATTTTGTATTTGTGTCCATTCTCTCTGTAGTCGTCTCTCTGTGTGTCGACTCTTTTTATGTATTGTATAACCTTTCGGATATGAATACGCATCATTTCAGGCGACGTCGGGAGCGCGTATAACGTTCGAGAGCGCGAAACGCTTCTTCCGCGAATGCGAGCCGTTCCACGCGGAGAGAGAGATTTCGATCTGTCGCGCACGGAGCGGTGTTCGCGGGCGGTCGTGTTTATACATGAATAAACACGACTCGCGACGCCGAAAACACTCACGCAAGTCCGTGTGATACACGTCAGATATACCCATCGTCTTCGTCTCCGGAAACAGTACAACGCAATGCGAAATTGGCAATTTTCACACAGAACCGCGTCAAACGCCGACGATACGCCCATCCATCGCTCGTACGTATATATAGCATCTTCTTCGCAACCCGACTCAGAAACGCTCTTTGCGCCCTCCACACAATTTTTCTTATAATATACCAATTGTGTCTCTTGGAGAGGTAAGCGACGGCGGGGACTTAGAAGAGCAACGCAAGCAGTATTTGGTTACGTAAACGACCCTCAGCCAGGCGTGGTCCAGGAATTGTATCCGTGGACCGCAATGTGCGTTCGAAATGTCGATGTTCATGTGTCCTGCAGTTCACACGTTGACGCGCAATTAGCTGCGTTCTTCATCGACCCACGAGCCAAGTGATCCACCGTTCAGGGTAATCGTATATAATTTGATTGATCATCAATCGTATATATGTGTATGTCTCTTGTTCTGCGGTT
>CAJYYI030000240.1:10000-15000 GCA_913789915.3 Sphecodes monilicornis
AAGCACGGTGCGAAACAGTCGAGACCGAAGTCTCGAGGCGCCGTGGACTGCTTCTCGACCGAGATCGTAGAATAGCCACGAGCGCGCGCTGAACCGACCGACTCGTCCGGACCGTCGTCTCCCTTATAGATACCGAACGGCCGGCCGTGACGCCGGCGCCGCACGGAGTTTAGCACGCGCGCTTATGGTGGTAAACCGCCGCGGCAACAGCCCGTTCGAGAAGGCTCTTCGGACTTAGCCGCAAAAATGAGTGAAAATTTTTTTTCTCAAATTCAACAAATTTTCACATTACTAGATTATTCTACATAAAATACACAACTTTTCATTATATATCACGGTACTCCGAAAATTTTTTAGCTCTCACGGTCAAGAGTAAACTTTTTTAATAATGTTCTTAAACGATTTTTAATGTTAGATCATTGTAACAATTAGTGTTTTAACAACAAATATCGTAATAAAAATTCGTTCTGAAGCATATTAACAAAAATAATTGCAAATAATGGGCGAGCGTACTACTCGGAGCGGCGCGCTCCGAAAATTCTCTAAGTCCTCACGGTCAAGAGTAAACTTTTTTAATAATGTTCTTAAACGATTTTTAATGTTAGATCATTGTAACAATTAGTGTTTTAACAACAAATATCGTAATAAAAATTCGTTCTGAAGCATATTAACAAAAATAATTGCAAATAATGGGCGAGCGTACTACTCGGAGCGGCGCGCTCCGAAAATTCTCTAAGTCCTCACGGTCAAGAGTAAACTTTTTTAATAATGTTCTTAAACGATTTTTAATGTTAGATCATTGTAACAATTAGTGTTTTAACAACAAATATCGTAATAAAAATTCGTTCTGAAGCATATTAACAAAAATAATTGCAAATAATGGGCGAGCGTACTACTCGGAGCGGCGCGCTCCGAAAATTTTCCAAGTCCCGCGGCACGTTCACCGCGAAAAAAGGCGTTCTCAAATTCAACAAATTTTCACATTACTAGATTATTCTACATAAAATACACAACTTTTCATTATATATCACGGTACTCCGAAAATTTTTTAGCTCTCACGGTCAAGAGTAAACTTTTTTAATAATGTTCTTAAACGATTTTTAATGTTAGATCATTGTAACAATTGGCGTTTTAACAACAAATATCGTATTAAAAATTCGTTCTGAAGCATATTAACAAAAATAATTGCAAATAATGGCCGAGCGTACTACTCGGAGCGGTGCGCTCCGAAAATTTTCTAAGTCCCGCGGCACATTCATCGACGTATGAAACTCTTTCAAAATTTATTTTTCACGAATTTCAACAATATCAATCGATTAAACGGTGCGTTTTAAGACACATATTGAAAATGCAGACTGCTCCGATGCGTACTTTCGGAGTAATAATTTTTGAAACGGAGCAGCGATCGTTCTCGCGGCGTGCTCCGAAAATTTTCTAAGTCCCAGCGGCACATTCACCGACGTATGAAACTCTTTCAAAATTTATTTTTCACGAATTTCAACAATATCAATCGATTAAACGGTGCGTTTTAAGACACATATTGAAAATGCAGACTGCTCCGATGCGTACTTTCGGAGTAATAATTTTTGAAACGGAGCAGCGATCGTTCTCGCGGCGTGCTCCGAAAATTTTCTAAGTCCCAGCGGCACATTCACCGACGTATGAAACTCTTTCAAAATTTATTTTTCACGAATTTCAACAATATCAATCGATTAAACGGTGCGTTTTAAGACACATATTGAAAATGCAGACTGCTCCGATGCGTACTTTCGGAGTAATAATTTTTGAAACGGAGCAGCGATCGTTCTCGCGGCGTGCTCCGAAAATTTTCTAAGTCCCAGCGACACATTCACCGACGTATGAAACTCTTTCAAAATTTATTTTTCACGAATTTCAACAATATCAATCGATTAAACGGTGCGTTTTAAGACACATATTGAAAATGCAGACTGCTCCGATGCGTACTTTCGGAGTAATAATTTTTGAAACGGAGCAGCGATCGTTCTCGCGGCGTGCTCCGAAAATTTTCTAAGTCCCAGCGGCACATTCACCGACGTATGAAACTCTTTCAAAATTTATTTTTCACGAATTTCAGCAATATCAATCGATTAAACGGTGCGTTTTAAGACACATATAGAAAATACAGACAGCTCCGATGCGTACTTTCGGAGTAATAATTTTTGAAACGGAGCAGCGATCGTTCTCGCGGCGTGCTCCGAAAATTTTCTAAGTCCCAGCGGCACATTCACCGACGTATGAAACTCTTTCAAAATTTATTTTTCACGAATTTCAACAATATCAATCGATTAAACGGTGCGTTTTAAGACACATATTGAAAATGCAGACTGCTCCGATGCGTACTTTCGGAGTAATAATTTTTGAAACGGAGCAGCGATCGTTCTCGCGGCGTGCTCCGAAAATTTTCTAAGTCCCAGCGGCACATTCACCGACGTATGAAACTCTTTCAAAATTTATTTTTCACGAATTTCAGCAATATCAATCGATTAAACGGTGCGTTTTAAGACACATATAGAAAATACAGACAGCTCCGATGCGTACTTTCGGAGTAATAATTTTTGAAACGGAGCAGTCATCGTTCGGCAAGACAAGTTCCCAGCGGCGTATTGCTTTCGTACCAACCTCCGATTTGCACGACAAGTTGCCAGCGACGTATTGCTTTCGTACCAACCTACGATTTGCACGACAAGTTGCCAGCGGCGTATTGCTTCGGTACCAACCTTCGAATTGCACGACAAGTTCCCAGCGGCGTATTGCTTGAGTAGTAACCTCCGATCTGCAAGACAAGTTGCCAGCGGCGTATTGCTTTCGTACCAACCTCCGATTTGCACGACAAGTTCCCAGCGGCGTATTGCTTCAGTACCAACCTCCGAATTGCACGACAAGTTCCCAGCGGCGTATTGCTTCAGTACCAACCTACGATTTGCACGACAAGTTGCCAGCGGCGTATTGCTTTCGTACCAACCTCCGAATTGCACGACAAGTTGCCAGCGGCGTATTGCTTCGGTACCAACCTCCGAATTGCACGACAAGTTCCCAGCGGCGTATTGCTTGAGTAGTAACCTCCGATCTGCACGACAAGTTGCCAGCGGCGTATTGCTTTCGTACCAACCTCCGAATTGCACGACAAGTTACCAGCGGCGTATTGCTTTCGTACCAACCTCCGAATTGCACGACAAGTTACCAGCGGCGTATTGCTTCGGTACCAACCTCCGAATTGCACGACAAGTTGCCAGCGGCGTATTGCTTTCGTACCAACCTCCGATTTGCACGACAAGTTGCCAGCGGCGTATTGCTTCGGTACCAACCTCCGAATTGCACGACAAGTTCCCAGCGGCGTATTGCTTGAGTAGTAACCTCCGATCTGCACGACAAGTTGCCAGCGGCGTATTGCTTTCGTACCAACCTACGATTTGCACGACAAGTTGCCAGCGGCGTATTGCTTCGGTACCAACCTTCGAATTGCACGACAAGTTCCCAGCGGCGTATTGCTTGAGTAGTAACCTCCGATCTGCAAGACAAGTTGCCAGCGGCGTATTGCTTTCGTACCAACCTCCGATTTGCACGACAAGTTCCCAGCGGCGTATTGCTTCAGTACCAACCTCCGAATTGCACGACAAGTTCCCAGCGGCGTATTGCTTCAGTACCAACCTACGATTTGCACGACAAGTTGCCAGCGGCGTATTGCTTTCGTACCAACCTCCGAATTGCACGACAAGTTGCCAGCGGCGTATTGCTTCGGTACCAACCTCCGAATTGCACGACAAGTTCCCAGCGGCGTATTGCTTGAGTAGTAACCTCCGATCTGCACGACAAGTTGCCAGCGGCGTATTGCTTTCGTACCAACCTACGATTTGCACGACAAGTTGCCAGCGGCGTATTGCTTCGGTACCAACCTTCGAATTGCACGACAAGTTCCCAGCGGCGTATTGCTTGAGTAGTAACCTCCGATCTGCAAGACAAGTGGCCAGCGGCGTATTGCTTCAGTACCAACCTACGATTTGCACGACAAGTTGCCAGCGGCGTATTGCTTTCGTACCAACCTCCGAATTGCACGACAAGTGCCAGCGGCGTATTGCTTTGGTTATCGTACGAAAGGAGAAATAATTTTTTCTAAGTGCCAGCGGCGTATTGCTTTGGTTATCGTACGAAAGGAGAAATAATTTTTTCTAAGTGCCAGCGGCGTATTGCTTTGGTTATCGTACGAAAGGAGAAATAATTTTTTCTAAGTGCCAGCGGCGTATTGCTTTGGTTATCGTACGAAAGGAGAAATAATTTTTTCTAAGTGCCAGCGGCGTATTGCTTTGGTTATCGTACGAAAGGAGAAATAATTTTTTCTAAGTGCCAGCGGCGTATTGCTTTGGTTATCGTACGAAAGGAGAAATAATTTTTTCTAAGTGCCAGCGGCGTATTGCTTTGGTTATCGTACGAAAGGAGAAATAATTTTTTCTAAGTGCCAGCGGCGTATTGCTTTGGTTATCGTACGAAAGGAGAAATAATTTTTTCTAAGTGCCAGCGGCGTATTGCTTTGGTTATCGTACGAAAGGAGAAATAATTTTTTCTAAGTGCCAGCGGCGTATTGCTTTGGTTATCGTACGAAAGGAGAAATAATTTTTTCTAAGTGCCAGCGGCGTATTGCTTTGGTTATCGTACGAAAGGAGAAATAATTTTTTCTAAGTGCCAGCGGCGTATTGCTTTGGTTATCGTACGAAAGGAGAAATAATTTTTTCTAAGTGCCAGCGGCGTATTGCTTTGGTTATCGTACGAAAGGAGAAATAATTTTTTCTAAGTGCCAGCGGCGTATTGCTTTGGTTATCGTACGAAAGGAGAAATAATTTTTTCTAAGTGCCAGCGGCGTATTGCTTTGGTTATCGTACGAAAGGAGAAATAATTTTTTCTAAGTGCCAGCGGCGTATTGCTTTGATTATCGTACGAAAGGAGAAATAATTTTTTCTAAGTGCCAGCGGCGTATTGCTTTGGTT
>CAJYYI030000240.1:20000-25000 GCA_913789915.3 Sphecodes monilicornis
ACCAGCTGCAATCGATCTGACGTGGCTTGCGTTCATGCGGTCTGCCCATGCTGCCGCAGCGTATGTAGCTATGGGGACGAAGAGTCCTTTGTATAAGGTTTTGAGGCACTTAAATTTAAGGCCCCAGTCTCTGCGTGCGACAATTGCAAGTCGGTTGAATTTTTCCGTGCATTTCGATCTAATGTTGGTGATATGTGTTTTTATGTGGAGTCCATAGTCTATATGTACGCCAAGGTAGCGGACGGATTTCGCCATTCTGATGGATTTGCCGTAGATTTTAATGGTCGGTGGTCTGCGGATGTCAAGATTTCCCTTGAGAAGGATCATCTCACATTTCTTCGCTGACAGCATGAGCTTTTCCTGCATGCACCATTGCTCTGTGATCGTTGCTGCTGTTTGTCCACTCTTCTCAAGTGCAATTCTGGCATTCCCAGTGATGATGATAAGAAGGTCGTCTGCATATGCAACTACCTCGAAGCCATTCCTGGTAAGGGTGGAAAGAAGGTCATCGAAGATCAAGTTCCAGAGGTTCGGTCCTAGTATTGAGCCTTGAGGGCATCCTCTCGTCACGTTCTTCTGTACTGCTGAATTTCTACCTACAAATTTTACGGATCTATTGTTGAGATAGTCTGCGATGAGGCTGTATATGTTCCGCGGGCAGTGTCGTTCTTTGAGCCGATGCAAGATGCTCGGCCACCAAACGTTATCGAAAGCTCCTGTTATATCAAATAGAATTCCTAGCGCATATTTGTGATGCGTATCCTTCACTAGATTTCGCATCCTAATGATTGCGTCAGTAGTGGATTTGCCTTCCTTGAAACCGTATTGCTGTTCTGATGCAAATAGTTGGTCGTTGAATAGCGGCCTCAATCTATTTACTATTAACTTTTCCAGGCACTTCCCATTAACTGGCAGGAGGCATATGGGTCTGTACGAGCTTGAAAGGGAGTCGTCTTTATCAGCGCTTTTTAAGAGGGCTCGGATAGAGCCTGTCTTCCAGACGCTGGGGAAGACTCCGTTTTTTAGACAGCTATTAAAAAGCTTCAGGTAGTGTTCGGAGAGCGTTCCATACGCCGATTTCACAACTTCGACCTCTATAAGGTCCAATCCTGGGGCTTTCCCGTTCCTGAGGCTCGTGATCGCTTTCTTGACCTCGTCGATGGTAAATTCCGGTGCGTTTTCTGTGCTCGGCAGCGTAGTGGAATCGGCTCTCCTGTCTCTTTGTACGTCGGTTACGTCGCATGTATCGTCGGGTACCAGTGCGTTGAGAAGTTCTGTGGCTGATTGGTTCCAAGTTTTCGGTTCGGTTCGTGCTGTGGATGTGTAGGTGGAGAGTGCCTGTTCTGGAGTAGATTTTTGCATGCATAGCCGATAGGTCATCCCCCAAGGGTTGGTGTTCCCGTCCCTTGTGACGAAGGCCTGCCAGCTGCTATTTTTAGCTCTGTGAATTTCTGCAGTATATTCTCTTCTGATTCTTCGGTAGGTCTGTTTCTTTTCTTCTCTGGCTGTTGGATCTCGTTCAATTTGGAAGGCTTTCCTCGTCCTGTAGGTACTCTTTTTTAAATTCGTTAGTTTCCCGGTCCACCAGGGAACAGATCTACTGTGCCTTTTCTTGGTTCGCAGCGTCGTTTCACAAGTGTCGATAACGCATCGGCTAATTGCGTTCGCGAGATTCTCCACTTGTTCTCTGTCATTAATCTCCTCTGGTAACAACATCCTGCGTTCGTTCCTTTCGAGAACTTTGCTGAATGCGTTCCAGTCTGCGTTAGTGGTTTTAAAGCGAGGTTTCTGTATGATGATCCTATGGGTTTCATCGGAGCGGATGCTGAACGTGATAAGATTGTGGTCGCTAGTGGTCCATCCCTCTCTGACTCGCCAGTCTTTGATAATCCTGACCGCAGCTTCGGTGGTAAGGGTGACGTCGATGTTCGAGTTACCCTGTTGAGAACGGTAAGTTGGTGGGTTACCTGGTTCGTTCATGACATAGAGATTAAGTTGGGCAATCTCCTCTTCTAGTATTTCGCCTCGGTGGTCGGCAATCTGGCTGTACCAGAGCGCTGACTTGGCATTAACGTCGGCTGCGATTATCAGTTTCTCTCTCGGTAGCGTCCTTACGATCTTCTTCATCATGTCGACGTATGGGTCGATGTCATGAGAACACTGAAAGTATATGGAAGCGAGATAGAAGTTACCTGTGGCGCCGGTGATCTCTACACACGTGCAGTGATCGTTGCTCAGGTATGCGAGTTTAAGGACAGAAAGCGATGGATTTTTCACGATGATTCCTGAGTAGACCTGTTCTCCCGGTTTCCCACCGTGGCATTGTAGAACTTTACTGCCAAAACCAATGAATTTTCCCTTGATGTTGTAGGGTTCTTGCATCAGGAGTACGTCGAAATGCTTTTCGTCCATCATCTTGGCGGCTTCGAGCGACACTGACTGAGATCGTCTCATGTTGAGTTGAGCGATGTTAATTCCTATGCTTCGCGGATGGATTGAAGATATTGCTGGATTTGCTGCGCTGGATCTACCTGGAATTGAGAAAGCGGGTGAGTTATTATGGCTATTAGGCTTACTTACCATAATCTATTTTTGAAATGCAGGTCTGTATTGCGTGTTTGTATGCAGGACAATCCTTCGCTCGGGATGAGTGATTGTGCGGCTTGCCCGCTCGCTTGCAATTGATACAAGTCGGATTCTGTGTCCTCGTTGGGCAGCTGCCGAATGAGTGACCATCCTTGCCACAATGTCCGCAGGTTTCTTCTTTAGCGCGGCAATACTTTGCTACGTGCCCGAAGGATTGGCACTTGTAGCATCTGCTGACAGGTACGTAGTCCTTGATGCCGTAGGAGGTCCAGCCGATGTGTACTTTATTCCTTCTCTCTAGAATTTTCCTCAGCGATGGAGTGACCTCAGCTGTCCAGTTAACAGTGTCTCTGTTTTTGTCGCCGGTTTTGAACCGGAGTTTAAATTCTTCATCGAAAGTCTTCTGCGGGATGTGGTCAGCATTCTGGCTCCGAATGCTTTCCGTGAGGTCTTTCTCGGTGAGATCCTTCGGTAAATTGTAAATTATTACCATCGGCGACTTTTTTGACGGTACTTCTGCAGTAAGTCCTGCGCTTAAAATTTTTCCGCTCGTCTTGACTTTTTCTAGGTCATCTTTGGTCTCGGTTTCTATTAGGACACCATTCCTGGCTATTTTCCGCAGTCGTACAACTTTCCACTTTTCAATGGCAGGGTCGATATTGTCCATTAAGGCGGTTCTCGTGCCTTCACTATCACTTATCTTGCTGTCTGCTGCCGGGTATACCGCGATGACGTTACGCGGTGGTTTGATCACCTGCGGCGGCATAATGCGGGAGGAAACTTTAACTTTGTCCGCGTATGATAGCTGCGCCTGTGTATTTTGTCGCTGTCCCACGTTGGATAGCTTCTCTACCATTCCACTGAGCGTTGTTCCAAGGTGCTGAATCTGGTTTCGGATGTCTGTGCTTTCGCTGACCTGCGCTTTTAACTGTCGGTTCTCTTCGATTAGTCCGTTAAGGAAAACTTTCAGAGCGTTTGCGTGCTTCTTAAGTTTCTTTGCGTCCGAAGAGGTAGCATCGTTCTTCTCAAGGTTCTTCTGTATGGTGAGCAGAGCGTTGATGTTGGAGTCGACAGGAGTTTTGAATTCCGGGCTTGGCGATGTCTCGCTTTTCGGAGCTTCAGTGCCTGCATTGGAGGATGTCGACGCTGACCGAGAATTTTTTCCTTTCTCACTGTCTCTTCGCTTCTTGTTGCGATGTCTGTCCTCAATAACGGAGCCGTGGTCACTATCAGAGAGCGAATTGCTTCGCTTTAGGTTATGGCTGCAATCGCAGTCCATATTTGTCCTGTCCATTTCAGGTTAGGTTGTCCGTTATTCGGATGCACGAGTCATTCGCCTCGGTGTTCGGAAGTCGGCCGCGAGATGGCGCCCGCGGTGGCGTCCCTGTTGGCGGGAAGATGGCGTCCAAGATGGCCGCCAAACACACGCCTGTTCTCTAATTTGCTTATAAATGTCTATTGGCTAAATTGAGCGCCTTCAGACAACTTGCACAGTGCTCAGCTATGATGCTGTCACGAGCACAAATGAATGCAGAAAAATCCGGCTGCCTGGAGTCGAGAAATACTCGATCTGAGAAATTGACGCGTCACTGTGGCTTGCCGCCGACCGACGCCAACTCGATTTTCGCCAATAACTTTTTTCTCGGTTGTGATATCACCAAGTTTCTTTGCACAGATGTTCAATATCACTAAGACAGTACACTGAGTCACTTTGATTAATTATATCTCTGGTTTTTACCACTAAAATAGCACTTGAATCACGGAGCGACATGGAGACGCGTCGTTACTCTGCGCCACCTAGCGGTGAAGTCCAGTAGATAGGGACAGAGGGAATCTCGTTAATCCATTCATGCGCGTCACTAATTAGATGACGAGGCATTTGGCTACCTTAAGAGAGTCATAGTTACTCCCGCCGTTTACCCGCGCTTTTTTGAATTTCTTCACGTTGACATTCAGAGCACTGGGCAGAAATCACATTGCGTCAACACCCGTGGGGGCCATCGCAATGCTTTGTTTTAATTAGACAGTCGGATTCCCCTAGTCCGTGCCAGTTCTGAGCTGAGCGTTGAATGGCGGCCGAAGAGGACGACCGTTCTAGACGGAAGCCTCGCAGCAAGGAAGATCCGCGGGAGGCCAAGGCACGGGACCGAGCTCGGATTCCCACGACAAAAAGTCGTGTTGCACCTCGCCCAGGCCCGGCACGTCAGCCAGACCCGCTTCCCGACCAAGCCCGACACGCCCCGCTCCTCAGAGCCAATCCTTATTCCGAAGTTACGGATCCAATTTGCCGACTTCCCTTACCTACATTAATCTATCGACTAGAGGCTCTTTACCTTGGAGACCTGCTGCGGATATGGGTACGAACCGGCGCGACACCTCCACGTGGCCCTCTCCTGGATTTTCAAGGTCCGAGG
>CAJYYI030000240.1:27500-30000 GCA_913789915.3 Sphecodes monilicornis
AACTCTCGCTGGACGATCCTCTCTCGGATCGCGCGGTCTCGCGTACGACAATGAAGAATAAAAGACATTAAGGATAACGACACAACGTTACACACACGCTCGTGTATGGGGCGACCGACAAAAACGGGTCTTTTCTGTTACCTTCGGCCGAGCATGTTTCGGAGAGATATTTGTGTGAATGACAACAACGAAGTTCGAAAGCCACTCCATAGAGGAGTTGTGTATATCGGTAACCCGGTGGGTGTTCTCTCTATTATTTTACACACAGACACACGGGGGTACAGAAACGCTGCGTCGCGATATTATCCGATCAAACACGAAAATGAAAAAGAGAGAGAAAGAGACACGCGAGAGGTCTTGGAATATCTTGGTCGTCATTCAATTCAAACGAACGTGGCGATGGCGAGAGAAACACAACTCTTGTCGTGGATCGGCGAGGACACGCGACGAGACGGGGAGATATTATTTATCTCCACCCGATACAAGTACGCGTGCGCATCCCGCACAATGCCAACAACATTTTGGCTGTTGTCTCTCTACGTTTGTCCATCGATCGTCAAAGCGTTCGTAGAACGAGAAACCTCATCTCTCTCTCGCGAAGAACTCTCTTCTTCTCTCGTCTCTTTCAAGATCAATTTTGTGTTTGTCGGAAGTCGCTAGCAACGACGACCCTCCGCGTCGACGCGTGTTTTTACTTAGAGGCACATCTCCACGCGCAGGCGTACGTCAATATCTCTCTCCCTGGGGCTTACGTTGTGCGTGCAAACACATATTAATATCTCCTCTCTTTCATTTTGTATTTGTGTCCATTCTCTCTGTAGTCGTCTCTCTGTGTGTCGACTCTTTTTATGTATTGTATAACCTTTCGGATATGAATACGCATCATTTCAGGCGACGTCGGGAGCGCGTATAACGTTCGAGAGCGCGAAACGCTTCTTCCGCGAATGCGAGCCGTTCCACGCGGAGAGAGAGATTTCGATCTGTCGCGCACGGAGCGGTGTTCGCGGGCGGTCGTGTTTATACATGAATAAACACGACTCGCGACGCCGAAAACACTCACGCAAGTCCGTGTGATACACGTCAGATATACCCATCGTCTTCGTCTCCGGAAACAGTACAACGCAATGCGAAATTGGCAATTTTCACACAGAACCGCGTCAAACGCCGACGATACGCCCATCCATCGCTCGTACGTATATATAGCATCTTCTTCGCAACCCGACTCAGAAACGCTCTTTGCGCCCTCCACACAATTTTTCTTATAATATACCAATTGTGTCTCTTGGAGAGGTAAGCGACGGCGGGGACTTAGAAGAGCAACGCAAGCAGTATTTGGTTACGTAAACGACCCTCAGCCAGGCGTGGTCCAGGAATTGTATCCGTGGACCGCAATGTGCGTTCGAAATGTCGATGTTCATGTGTCCTGCAGTTCACACGTTGACGCGCAATTAGCTGCGTTCTTCATCGACCCACGAGCCAAGTGATCCACCGTTCAGGGTAATCGTATATAATTTGATTGATCATCAATCGTATATATGTGTATGTCTCTTGTTCTGCGGTTCGTAAGAACGCCGATACCTGAAAACTCCAACCAGCGCGCGAAGGAGATTCAGGCGTCGTTTTTTTTTTAAAAAAAAAAAAAACGACACGAACGTCCCGTTAAGACGGAAACCGTCAGAGTACGGTCGAGAGAGAGCACAACGCTCGTCTCGCGTATCTGACGGCCGGGCGAATAGTACATTGAAAAGCCTTAAAATGGAAAACACAGAGAGGGGAAATCTGAAAACGACGGGGTCTTTTCGTAGAGACAACCCGATACATGGATCCAGACGATTCCTCCTCTCCATACACACACTCTCTCCTCTTTTTTGTCGAGAACGATTTCGATAAGTTAGGTCTGGGTTAGATGAGGGGAGAGGGGACTCACGGCCGGCTCTGGCCGTGCGCGGTCGTTCGTCCCAATACTCGTGACCGCGGTACGCGGCAGAGACGGGTGTCGGACTCGCGACGCACGGCTTTAAAAGCGAGCTTCACAGCCGGTCCTCCTACTCCTCCTCCTCCTCCTCCTACTACTTTCGAAATAAAGTTTCTCAAGAGTTGCGTCGTGTGCTGCGCTTTGGAGAGAGTTTGCGAACCATATTATTCGATACTAACGGACTTCACAGCCGGCTCTGCTGGCCGTGCGCGGTCGTTCGTCCCAATACTCGTGCCGCAGTACGCGGCAGAGACGGGTGTCGGACTCGCGACGCACAGCTTTAAAAGCGAGCTTCGCAGCCGGTCCTCTCGAAACAAATTCTCTTTTCTCTCTCTCCCTTTGCACTCTCTCTTTGCGCGCGTTGTTGAACGCGATCGATACAAACGGACTTCACAGCCGGCTCTGGCCGTGCGCGGTCGTTCGTCCCAATACTCGTGGCCGCGGTACGCGGGCAGAGACGGGTGTCGGACTCGCGACGCACGGCTTTAAAAGCGAGCTTCGCAGCCGGTCCTCTCGAATTTCGTG
>CAJYYI030000240.1:35000-37500 GCA_913789915.3 Sphecodes monilicornis
TCACCGCGAAAAAAGGCGTTCTCAAATTCAACAAATTTTCACATTACTAGATTATTCTACATAAAATACACAACTTTTCATTATATATCACGGTACTCCGAAAATTTTTTAGCTCTCACGGTCAAGAGTAAACTTTTTTAATAATGTTCTTAAACGATTTTTAATGTTAGATCATTGTAACAATTGGCGTTTTAACAACAAATATCGTATTAAAAATTCGTTCTGAAGCATATTAACAAAAATAATTGCAAATAATGGCCGAGCGTACTACTCGGAGCGGTGCGCTCCGAAAATTTTCTAAGTCCCGCGGCACATTCATCGACGTATGAAACTCTTTCAAAATTTATTTTTCACGAATTTCAACAATATCAATCGATTAAACGGTGCGTTTTAAGACACATATTGAAAATGCAGACTGCTCCGATGCGTACTTTCGGAGTAATAATTTTTGAAACGGAGCAGCGATCGTTCTCGCGGCGTGCTCCGAAAATTTTCTAAGTCCCAGCGGCACATTCACCGACGTATGAAACTCTTTCAAAATTTATTTTTCACGAATTTCAACAATATCAATCGATTAAACGGTGCGTTTTAAGACACATATTGAAAATGCAGACTGCTCCGATGCGTACTTTCGGAGTAATAATTTTTGAAACGGAGCAGCGATCGTTCTCGCGGCGTGCTCCGAAAATTTTCTAAGTCCCAGCGGCACATTCACCGACGTATGAAACTCTTTCAAAATTTATTTTTCACGAATTTCAACAATATCAATCGATTAAACGGTGCGTTTTAAGACACATATTGAAAATGCAGACTGCTCCGATGCGTACTTTCGGAGTAATAATTTTTGAAACGGAGCAGCGATCGTTCTCGCGGCGTGCTCCGAAAATTTTCTAAGTCCCAGCGACACATTCACCGACGTATGAAACTCTTTCAAAATTTATTTTTCACGAATTTCAACAATATCAATCGATTAAACGGTGCGTTTTAAGACACATATTGAAAATGCAGACTGCTCCGATGCGTACTTTCGGAGTAATAATTTTTGAAACGGAGCAGCGATCGTTCTCGCGGCGTGCTCCGAAAATTTTCTAAGTCCCAGCGGCACATTCACCGACGTATGAAACTCTTTCAAAATTTATTTTTCACGAATTTCAGCAATATCAATCGATTAAACGGTGCGTTTTAAGACACATATAGAAAATACAGACAGCTCCGATGCGTACTTTCGGAGTAATAATTTTTGAAACGGAGCAGCGATCGTTCTCGCGGCGTGCTCCGAAAATTTTCTAAGTCCCAGCGACACATTCACCGACGTATGAAACTCTTTCAAAATTTATTTTTCACGAATTTCAACAATATCAATCGATTAAACGGTGCGTTTTAAGACACATATTGAAAATGCAGACTGCTCCGATGCGTACTTTCGGAGTAATAATTTTTGAAACGGAGCAGCGATCGTTCTCGCGGCGTGCTCCGAAAATTTTCTAAGTCCCAGCGGCACATTCACCGACGTATGAAACTCTTTCAAAATTTATTTTTCACGAATTTCAGCAATATCAATCGATTAAACGGTGCGTTTTAAGACACATATAGAAAATACAGACAGCTCCGATGCGTACTTTCGGAGTAATAATTTTTGAAACGGAGCAGTCATCGTTCGGCAAGACAAGTTCCCAGCGGCGTATTGCTTTCGTACCAACCTCCGATTTGCACGACAAGTTGCCAGCGACGTATTGCTTTCGTACCAACCTACGATTTGCACGACAAGTTGCCAGCGGCGTATTGCTTCGGTACCAACCTTCGAATTGCACGACAAGTTCCCAGCGGCGTATTGCTTGAGTAGTAACCTCCGATCTGCAAGACAAGTTGCCAGCGGCGTATTGCTTTCGTACCAACCTCCGATTTGCACGACAAGTTCCCAGCGGCGTATTGCTTCAGTACCAACCTCCGAATTGCACGACAAGTTCCCAGCGGCGTATTGCTTCAGTACCAACCTACGATTTGCACGACAAGTTGCCAGCGGCGTATTGCTTTCGTACCAACCTCCGAATTGCACGACAAGTTGCCAGCGGCGTATTGCTTCGGTACCAACCTCCGAATTGCACGACAAGTTCCCAGCGGCGTATTGCTTGAGTAGTAACCTCCGATCTGCACGACAAGTTGCCAGCGGCGTATTGCTTTCGTACCAACCTCCGAATTGCACGACAAGTTACCAGCGGCGTATTGCTTTCGTACCAACCTCCGAATTGCACGACAAGTTACCAGCGGCGTATTGCTTCGGTACCAACCTCCGAATTGCACGACAAGTTGCCAGCGGCGTATTGCTTTCGTACCAACCTCCGATTTGCACGACAAGTTGCCAGCGGCGTATTGCTTCGGTACCAACCTCCGAATTGCACGACAAGTTCCCAGCGGCGTATTGCTTGAGTAGTAACCTCCGATCTGCACGACAAGTTGCCAGCGGCGTATTGCTTTCGTACCAACCTACGATTTGCACGAC
>CAJYYI030000240.1:42500-55000 GCA_913789915.3 Sphecodes monilicornis
TTGTTTCCAGGGATTTTTCTTTCTTGTACATCTCTGCATTTGCCTCGAGTTCTCTAACCCTCTTGGCAAGTGCATCCCTTTCGTCCTCCATTTCAACGAGTTCCAGGTTTGTAGTCTGGGCCTGTTCCTCGATCTCTAGCAGAATGTGCTGCGCTTCAAGTGTCTGTGTTTTTGTCAAGACCAAGCTCATCAGAAATCTACGCAGTCGGTCTGCGGGGTAATACCCACTTTCGTCTTCGTTAAGTCTGTCCGGTTTGTTAGAGGAGCCGCTGTTACCAAAGTCATTGTCTGCGGCTTTGGCTTCCTCTTTGACGTGTTTACTTGGTTGCGGATCGTCCGAGTCACTGGAGCGATCCGCTTTGTTCCTCTTTAAATTTGGTTTCGAAGGCTGCGCCTGAGACTTGCAAGATCTCAGCAGCTCTGTGTTCATTTCGAACTCCATGTCGGAGTCGATTTCCGAGTCAGAAACTGTAGCTTTTTCCCCTTGTTTCTGACTCTTCTTCTTCTCTTTTTCTTTCGGTATTGCCTTATCCTTCATTTCTCCTTTCTCTTTCATTTCTACCTTCTCCTTTTCTTTGACCAAAGTTTTTGTCTTGTCCACTCCTCCTTTCTCTGTCTTGCCTCCAAACATCATCTTTAGGTTTTTGTTAAAAGTGGTATCCATAATAAAAAGCATTGTCTTCATCTCGCTGCGTGTCCCGGCCTCCACGGACCCTCAAATGGAACCTGCCTACTGGTCAGGTTAGGACATCACCCAAGACATAGTCCGCGGGACATCCAGATCAATTGGCAAGCAAAAGACCTTAGAGCCCACTTCCTCCCCCGACAGAACGCCGGTCGCTAATGCAGCGGTCCGTTCCAAGCCGATTGACTAGAATAGGGGTTTCTCCTAGCCGCCCATCTAGCCGAAGCGGAGGCCAAAGGTACGTGTTGGGGACGTCTCACCCGCAGGAGAGGGCCCCCTCAGATCCCAGGATCCTCGTTTCCGACGACAAGGGTCGCCACGCACGGCAAACACGTGGGAGACGTGGACTTGGAGTGGTTATCTCCTCCACTCTGCTGCTGAGGCCACGGTGCCCGTGTTTTCGACTATGCGAAGTATTCCGTCGTACGTCACTTCACGCAGGAGCCCACTCCTAGGAGTGGACCGCGGTGACGTAGCGTTCGGCACGTTCGCACGCCGCTACCACTGTCGACACGCTCGTAAGAGCCCAACAGACTTTCGCACCAGAGCCATCGTCGGTTACCCGAAGGTTTTCCAGGGCCCACCGCGTGGAGGGGAGGTTGATGCACCAGGGAATAAAACCCTGGCCGTTTGAGCCCCAGTAGATAGGGACAGATAATGTCGAAATGAGCGTAAATCTGAGCCGATTGGCTTGCTCTCCCGCTTCAAGAAAACTTATTGCGGTTGGTGTTGGGGCGTTTAACCACTGCGAAGGGGTGCCGGCGGATCTGGTGCGTCCGCCGGTTTAGACTTGGAAAAACCCCTCCTTCACCGTTAAAGGATCATCAGAAGGGTAGGCCGTCCCCAACCAAGGGGGAAGTGATCCATTTAGCCGTCCCCCGTCTGACCTTTGGCCGAAGCTTTAGGGCAGAAGGGAGACGTTACCAGCGGGGACCACGAGGAGGCTGGATCACCAGCACGAGGCTCGGTCTCTTACGGAATCCCGTGACAAGTCTTGGGATAGTTTAGCTTCGGATTTCTCCGTAGCTGCCCGTGAGGAGCACACATGTCTCGAAAGGCATGTGTCCGCGTTGCCCTCACGGGCGGTTTATAGCCGGGAGGATTTGGTTGCTTGTCTAATTCAGGTTTTCTTCTCGTTTCTTCATCGCTGCTTCTGCGAACCGCTTGAAGTGCTTATAGGTATCTTCTTTTACTAATTCTGCTGGGTCACATGGCCAAACTATGTTTTGCGTTAGGATATTTTGTCTGAGATCGCTTCGGTTGTCCTCTTGTTCACTGCATTCAAAGATAAGGTGGTGTACAGAGTCTTCTGAACCGCAGCTACAGGTGCTGGTAGTGGAGAGCTTGAGGTTTTTCAGTCTGTCTTTGAAATTTCCATGGCCTGAGAGTACCTGAACGGTGTAATGATCCGTGATGATCCATTTTGAGTTTAATCTATTCTGGATGTTATCTAAGAAGCCGAACGTAATGCGTCCCTTTTGCGAAGCTCTCCATTTTTCCTGCCACAAATTTACTGTTTCCTTTTTCATATCGGTTTTCATTCTATTTAATGTGTTCTTTTCCGGTAAAGAGGGTAGGCTTTTGTATTCAAGGTTCCCGTATTTGAAGTCTAAGTTTCTAGTGAGTTTATAAACTGCAATTCTCTGTGTCAGTACCAGGTCGATTGGCGGTGAGCCGGCGATAACCATTAGCGCATCGTTCGATATTGTTCTGTATGCCCTCGTGACTCTAATGAGAGCATGTCTTTGCGCGCTGACCAGGCGTCGAGCGTGGTGGACATTTATTTTGTCTGCCCAGGCTGCCGCTGCATAGGATATTACCGGGACAAAGATTCCTTTGTATAGTATATTCATTGTCTTTGTCGATAGGCCCCAATTTGTTTTCGCTGCGTATGCCAGGGAATTGAACACTTTCTTCGCTTTCTCTGTGATTTCGCTTACGTGGGGCGAGATGTTCAGCCTCGTTCCAAAATGTACTCCGAGGTACTTTACCACTGGAACCATTTTGATGGATGTTTGTCCTAATTTGACTGTCGGTGGCCGTTTGATGTCGAGGAAGCCCTTTACCAGGAGCATTTCGGTCTTGTTGCTAGAGAGTTGGAGCTTCTGCTTACTGCACCATTCCACGATTTCCTTCACGACGATGTTTGCTTTAGTCTCTAGATCAAGTCTCGATTTTCCGGGTATGAGGACGAGCAGGTCGTCCGCATAGGCTATTATAAAGTATCCCATTTTTCTCAATATTTCCAGGATCTCGTCGAATATAAGATTCCATAGCTTCGGGCCTAGGATCGAGCCCTGCGGACAGCCTTTGCTTACTATTTTTTCGATTTCCAGCGATGGTGAGACGATCTTGGCGGTTCTGTGGTCAAGGTAGCTGCAAATAACCCTGTAGATATTTTTTGGACAGTTTCTCTTTTTAAGGTTGCTCAGGATGCTGGTCCACCAAACGTTGTCGAAAGCGCCCTTGATGTCAAAAAGAAGTGCGATAGCGTATTTACAAGATGTCTGCTGGGCGGCTTGGCGTAGTTCAGCAATCGCTTGCTCTGTGGACCTTCCCTTTCTAAATCCATACTGCCTGTCAGAGGCTAGGCTGTGGTCTTCGAAGATATTTTCTAGTCTTTTTGCAATTAGTTTTTCAAATATCTTTCCTAGAATGGGGAGAAGCGAGATGGGGCGGTACGAGCGCGGGTCCGTTTGATCCTTGTCTTGCGATTTTAGAAGTATCCTGATTGTGGCTTGTTTCCATTGCTTAGGGAAATTTCCTTCGTCAAGGCATCGGTTAAAGAGTTTAACTAGATGTATTTTAATTTTTGGCCACGTCCGTTTTATCATTTCAATTTCTAGAAGGTCGTGACCAGGAGCTTTCTTGTTTTTCATTTCTTTGAGCGCGCTTCCCACCTCTTCCTCCGTTAAAGGCGAGGTGTCATCGACTTCGGGAAGCGTCTCTGTGGACAGGCGTAACGAGCGGTGCCAGAGGGTTTCTCCGTCTGTCGAGTCATCTGGTATAAGGGATCGCAGGAGGAATTCCATTGTATCATGCCAGCTTGTCGTGTGTGCACCATTTGATCTAAGTGTCTCGCAGGCTTTTTCGACGTTCATCTTCTGTGTGAGGATTTTATATACTGGTCCCCACGGGTTTTTGTTGCCTTCGGAGGACACAAATTGTTTCCAGCTAGTGTCCTTCGCCGTTCGCATTTTGTCTGTATATTTATTACGGAGGTCTCGGTATCTCAGTTTCCAAGCCGCGCGGACCCCTTCCGTCACAGCCGTGTTGTAAATTCGTCTTGCTGATCGCACCTCGGTCCGGAGTTTCGTCAACTCGTTGTTCCACCATGGGACCGACTTGTGGAAGCGTGTTTTCCTGGGTATTGCACTGTTTGCTGCAGATGTAATGCAAGTCTCGATTTCGCGAGCCAGTTCAGTGCTGCTGACCAGTTCGGGTGTAGTGCATCTATTATTGAGGTTTGCTACGAGAGTGTCTTCGAATTTTTCCCAGTTGGCTCTATGAATGTTGTATCTTATGGTTTTTGTAAGCGTGACTTGCGGAGAATTTAGCTCTATGTCGAAGGTAATCAAGTTGTGATCGCTGGTCGTGAGGTCAGGGTGAACCGTCCAGTTTGAAATGTGTGTGAGGGAGGACTGGTTTGCTAAAGTAACGTCTATATTTGATTTTCCGCGGGAATTGTCGTACGTGTACGATTGCGAGGGTTTATTTACAATGAACAGGTTATGTTGAGATATAAAGTTTTCCAGTTCCTCCCCTTTGTCGTCTAGGGATTTGCTGTGCCACAACGTCGAGTTGGCGTTCGCGTCCATGCATATGATTACTTTTTTACCTCTGAGTTTTTCCAGGATTTCGTCAAGATGTTGAAGGTACGGTGTGATAGCTTCGCGAAATTGAAAGTATGCATTTACGATATAAAAACTGTCCGTTCCTAGGCTAATTTCGGAGCACGAGAAATGAGTGTTGCTGAATTGTTCGATTTTTGTTACGTTTAAGATTTGGTTGAAGATTGCCGTTGCTGTCTTAATATTGTTTGACGTGACTGCCCTCGTAAATTTCTTACGGTCCACGAGAACTTTTGTGGAGATACCGAGGCCCGTGATTTTATTTTGTGTGCTGTATGGCTCCTGCAGAAGGAGCACATCGATTTTTTGTTCCGATGCTATTTGTCTAACTTGATCAATGACAACCCGTGCACCCTGAGCGTTTATCTGAGCGAAAGTTAGCTTTTGCATTTTCGATTTTGTCGAAAAGGGTTTATTTACCATAATCGATTCTTGAGATGAGGTTCTCTATGGCGCTTTTGTACACTGGACAGTCTCTCGATCGGGTAGAATGGTTATGGGGCTTACCTGCTCGCTTGCAATTTATGCAAGTTGGCGACTCAGTTTTGTGGGTACAGGAACTGAAGTTGTGCCCTTGGTGTCCGCAGTGTCCACATGTGTCACCCTCTGCTCTACAGTATTTTGCTACGTGTCCGTAGCTTTGGCACCGGTAGCAGCGGCTGATTGGGATGTAATCCCT
The DNA here is from genome assembly GCA_913789915.3 of Sphecodes monilicornis. Taxonomy (NCBI): domain Eukaryota; kingdom Metazoa; phylum Arthropoda; class Insecta; order Hymenoptera; family Halictidae; genus Sphecodes; species Sphecodes monilicornis. The sequence continues at coordinate 47,716 of CAJYYI030000240.1, forward strand.
GATAGGGCAAGACGACCAGCCGATGAAGATCCTGTTTGTGGTCTTTAAGGAGTCCCTGATTTTCGCTGTGACCTCTGCGACCCAGCTTGTTGTATCCCTGTCTCGATCTCCCGTCTTGAATCTAAGCTTGAATTCCTCTGTGAATGTACTTTTTTGAAATTGCTCGAGATTTTGCTGACGAATGGCCGTGAGAATGTCTTTCTCGTTTAGATCCTTGGGAACGTTATGAATTATCATCATAGGACGTTTCTTCGCCGGGAGATCTGCTCTCAGTCCCGCACTTTCCAGTTTCTTATTTTTTAAGACTGCCTCGAGGTCCTCTTTGGTTTCAGTTTCCACTAGGATTCCTCCGTTGCTTATATTTCTCACGCTCCTTATCTTCAACTTCTCTTTGGCTGGGATCACGTTTGCCGCAAGGATGTTCCTTGTATCTTCGCTGGATTTTGCCCCGCTTGATTCCGTAGGGAAGATCGTTATCACGTTTCGTGGGGGCTTCACGGATTTAGGTGAGACGATCTTCGATGTTACCTGCACTATCTTTGCGTAGGATTGTTTCTGGCCGGTGAGATGGTGTTTCAGTTCGCTGATTTTTGCGACTGCTCCATTTATCGTTGAATCCAGCAGGTCGATTTTCTCTTGAACATTTGTCTGCTCAGATAGTTTTCTCTTGAGCTCTGCATTCTCCTCCTTCATCGCTGACATATCCTTTTGGAGCTTGGTAATCTTTTTTGTGATGAATTTAAGGCTTTCAGTCGAAAGCTTATTTCCTAGGTTTTTGCAGTGTTCCAAGATTTCCATAGCTGCGTCCGACGTACTCTCCACGGTCTTTGCCGTTTCAATCGCACCGTCCTCAGTGAATTCTGTTTCCTGACCTTTGCTAGTTTTTCGAGGCTTTATTTTCTTCTTATTTTTCCTCTCCTGTTCTCGTTGCTCCTTCGATGAGCAGTCGTCCTCGGAAGCCGAGTCGTTTGTTATTAACGCACGCTTTCGGTTACTTCCCTTCGCGTTTTCCAGTTCGCACTCCATTTCGTTGCAACTCATGTTCGCGTGTCAAAAGCCTTACTCTGAAGTCGCGAGCAAGTAATTACTTGCCCGGGGCTCCAATGAGTAGGCTTCTATGTCCTTTGCTGTGGCCAATCGCGTGGTAGAAGCGGCGACCAATGAAAGTTGTTGCAGTCGTGCTTGGCTCGGCCAATCGCAGCCCTCCGGCCGGACGGCCAATCAGAACGACGAGTCGACTAGTCGGCCAATCAGGGCTCGGCGTCGATCAAGCAGCCAATCGCGGCTGCGCGTCGCCACCTCAGCCAATCGCCAGGCAGCGCTCGTCCCGTAGGCCAATCAGCGGCCAAGCGGTCGACCAAGGCGCCACCACGCCGTGGTGGTGGCGTGGAGAAGCTCCAGGTGAGCACGCACACGCGATTTCGCGATTTCACACAATTTGTTTTCGCTTACAGTATCTGATTCACTGCACGGATTTTTATAATTTATATCTTAAAATGCTCACTACACTTAGCACAACACTTTTGTATACTTTTCTGGAAAGTTTTCTCAGTAAATACCACTTTTCCGTAACTATTCGTGCGGAGCGCGACGCGACGATGTTTCCTCACTGGCGGCCATCTTGGCAGTCAGTAGATAGGGACAGAGGGAATCTCGTTAATCCATTCATGCGCGTCACTAATTAGATGACGAGGCATTTGGCTACCTTAAGAGAGTCATAGTTACTCCCGCCGTTTACCCGCGCTTTTTTGAATTTCTTCACGTTGACATTCAGAGCACTGGGCAGAAATCACATTGCGTCAACACCCGTGGGGGCCATCGCAATGCTTTGTTTTAATTAGACAGTCGGATTCCCCTAGTCCGTGCCAGTTCTGAGCTGAGCGTTGAATGGCGGCCGAAGAGGACGACCGTTCTAGACGGAAGCCTCGCAGCAAGGAAGATCCGCGGGAGGCCAAGGCACGGGACCGAGCTCGGATTCCCACGACAAAAAGTCGTGTTGCACCTCGCCCAGGCCCGGCACGTCAGCCAGACCCGCTTCCCGACCAAGCCCGACACGCCCCGCTCCTCAGAGCCAATCCTTATTCCGAAGTTACGGATCCAATTTGCCGACTTCCCTTACCTACATTAATCTATCGACTAGAGGCTCTTTACCTTGGAGACCTGCTGCGGATATGGGTACGAACCGGCGCGACACCTCCACGTGGCCCTCTCCTGGATTTTCAAGGTCCGAGGGGAAGATCCGGACACCGCCGCAACTGCGGTGCTCTTCGCGTTCCAAACCCTATCTCCCTGCTAGAGGTTTCCAGGGAACTCGAACGCTTATACAGAAAAGAAAACTCTCCCCGGATCTCCCGACGGCGTCTCCAGGTCATTTTGGGTTACCCCGACGAACACTCTTACGAGGGCCCGAATGGTATGCGGTTCCGCTGCCGGGTTCCGGAATAGAAACCGGATTCCCTTTCGCCCGATGGGTGTGTGTTATTCTCTAATTTAGAGACACCTCATCTACATAGGATTTCTCTTAGGGCTTAGGATCGACTGACTCGTGTGCAACGGCTGTTCACACGAAACCCTTCTCCACGTCAGTCCTCCAGGGCCTCGCTGGAGTATTTGCTACTACCACCAAGATCTGCACCGACGGCGGCTCCAGGCAGGCTCACGCCCAGACCCTTCTGCGCACACCGCCGCGACCCTCCTACTCGTCAGAGCTTCATGGAGGACGGCCGAGCGCGCGTAAACGCGCGACATCGACGCGTCCAGCCCCACTTGCCGCTGACGGCGGAGTATAGGCGCGACGCTTCAGCGCCATCCATTTTCAGGGCTAGTTGCTTCGGCAGGTGAGTTGTTACACACTCCTTAGCGGATTCCGACTTCCATGGCCACCGTCCTGCTGTCTTAAGCAACCAACGCCTTTCATGGTATCCCATAAGCGTCGACTTAGGCGCCTTAACTCTGCGTTTGGTTCATCCCACAGCGCCAGTTCTGCTTACCAAAATTGGCCCACTTGGCACTCTGATCCAAAATCTCGTGGCTTCATTGATCCAAGCAAGCCAGAGATCTCACCCATTTAAAGTTTGAGAATAGGTTGAGGTCGTTTCGGCCCCAAGGCCTCTAATCATTCGCTTTACCAGATGAGACTCGCACGCGTTCACAAAGAGGAACGAGCGAGTGCCAGCTATCCTGAGGGAAACTTCGGAGGGAACCAGCTACTAGATGGTTCGATTAGTCTTTCGCCCCTATACCCAGTTCCGACGATCGATTTGCACGTCAGAATCGCTACGGACCTCCATCAGGGTTTCCCCTGACTTCGTCCTGACCAGGCATAGTTCACCATCTTTCGGGTCCCAACGTGTACGCTCTGGGTGCGCCTCTTCTCGCAATGAGAACGAGACGCCCCGGGAGTGCGAGGCCGCATCGTGACGCGGCCCATCCTCCCTTGGTCGACGCAAGGTACGACCTTCACTTTCATTGCGCCTTTAGGTTTCAATGTCCCAATGACTCGCGCACATGTTAGACTCCTTGGTCCGTGTTTCAAGACGGGTCCTGAGAGTACCCAAAGCAGTAGCGTCGCTGACCGGTAATTCAAAGCTTGGCCAGTCCGAGGACACCGCCTGCTAACAGCTGGTTAGGCCCGGAGCCGGCACCAGGTCCGTGCCTCCGGGTAGAAAACCGAGCTTGCGGCGGGCCTGACGCACAAACATTCGAGAATGGATTGGTTGCGGCCCGATACCGTCAGAGTACCGTCACGCAGCCGGCCAGGCGAGACCGAGCGTCTGCCGTGTGCGCGCGATGGCGACACGACAGTCAACAAACTCGGGCCGTAGACCGACACGCAACGGGTCGCGACGTTCTACTAAGGGAGAAGTGCACGACTACGTAGCCGGAACATTTGCCGAAGGTGGTGTACCCTCGCACTGGTAACCACGAAGGCACCATTGCGGGCTATCTGCGCACCAACGGAAGCCAGCCTCGTCGACGATGAATCTCCCCATTCGATCTTTTGGGTTTCTCAGGTTTACCCCTGAACGGTTTCACGTACTCTTGAACTCTCTCTTCAAAGTTCTTTTCAACTTTCCCTCACGGTACTTGTTCGCTATCGGTCTCGTGGTCATATTTAGCCTTAGATGGAGTTTACCACCCACTTAGGGCTGCACTCTCAAGCAACCCGACTCTAAGGAGAGGTCCTCCCGAAACGCGTACCGGTCGCTACGGGCCTGGCACCCTCTACGGGTAAATGGCCCCATTCAAGATGGACTTGGACGCGGTTCGACGTCACGGGATAAACTGACCCTCCTGAACACTACATTTCCCAACGGCGGAACCGCGGGATTCAGTGCTGGGCTAATTCCTGTTCGCTCGCAGCTACTAAGGAAATCCTTGTTAGTTTCTTTTCCTCCGCTTAGTAATATGCTTAAATTCAGCGGGTAATCTCGCCTACTCTGAGGTCGTCAAACGTGAAAAAAAAATAATTTTTTTTTCTTTCTTGTATTACACCCCGAAAGCGTTAAAACAAAAAAAAAGAGTTCGTCGCTCGAGAGCGTACAGAGGAGCACAAAAAAAAAAAAAATGAAAACAAAACTTCTCTCTCGACGAAGCTTCGAAAAGAACACCAATTCGATAATAATATCAAGATTTTGCCTTATGCGCCTCGCCAAACTTCGCGCGTGTGGCGTGTGTCGTCTGTCTCTCTCTGTCTATAAAATTCAATTTCTTCATTTCGTCGTCGAACGGAAACTCTCGCTGGACGATCCTCTCTCGGATCGCGCGGTCTCGCGTACGACAATGAAGAATAAAAGACATTAAGGATAACGACACAACGTTACACACACGCTCGTGTATGGGGCGACCGACAAAAACGGGTCTTTTCTGTTACCTTCGGCCGAGCATGTTTCGGAGAGATATTTGTGTGAATGACAACAACGAAGTTCGAAAGCCACTCCATAGAGGAGTTGTGTATATCGGTAACCCGGTGGGTGTTCTCTCTATTATTTTACACACAGACACACGGGGGTACAGAAACGCTGCGTCGCGATATTATCCGATCAAACACGAAAATGAAAAAGAGAGAGAAAGAGACACGCGAGAGGTCTTGGAATATCTTGGTCGTCATTCAATTCAAACGAACGTGGCGATGGCGAGAGAAACACAACTCTTGTCGTGGATCGGCGAGGACACGCGACGAGACGGGGAGATATTATTTATCTCCACCCGATACAAGTACGCGTGCGCATCCCGCACAATGCCAACAACATTTTGGCTGTTGTCTCTCTACGTTTGTCCATCGATCGTCAAAGCGTTCGTAGAACGAGAAACCTCATCTCTCTCTCGCGAAGAACTCTCTTCTTCTCTCGTCTCTTTCAAGATCAATTTTGTGTTTGTCGGAAGTCGCTAGCAACGACGACCCTCCGCGTCGACGCGTGTTTTTACTTAGAGGCACATCTCCACGCGCAGGCGTACGTCAATATCTCTCTCCCTGGGGCTTACGTTGTGCGTGCAAACACATATTAATATCTCCTCTCTTTCATTTTGTATTTGTGTCCATTCTCTCTGTAGTCGTCTCTCTGTGTGTCGACTCTTTTTATGTATTGTATAACCTTTCGGATATGAATACGCATCATTTCAGGCGACGTCGGGAGCGCGTATAACGTTCGAGAGCGCGAAACGCTTCTTCCGCGAATGCGAGCCGTTCCACGCGGAGAGAGAGATTTCGATCTGTCGCGCACGGAGCGGTGTTCGCGGGCGGTCGTGTTTATACATGAATAAACACGACTCGCGACGCCGAAAACACTCACGCAAGTCCGTGTGATACACGTCAGATATACCCATCGTCTTCGTCTCCGGAAACAGTACAACGCAATGCGAAATTGGCAATTTTCACACAGAACCGCGTCAAACGCCGACGATACGCCCATCCATCGCTCGTACGTATATATAGCATCTTCTTCGCAACCCGACTCAGAAACGCTCTTTGCGCCCTCCACACAATTTTTCTTATAATATACCAATTGTGTCTCTTGGAGAGGTAAGCGACGGCGGGGACTTAGAAGAGCAACGCAAGCAGTATTTGGTTACGTAAACGACCCTCAGCCAGGCGTGGTCCAGGAATTGTATCCGTGGACCGCAATGTGCGTTCGAAATGTCGATGTTCATGTGTCCTGCAGTTCACACGTTGACGCGCAATTAGCTGCGTTCTTCATCGACCCACGAGCCAAGTGATCCACCGTTCAGGGTAATCGTATATAATTTGATTGATCATCAATCGTATATATGTGTATGTCTCTTGTTCTGCGGTTCGTAAGAACGCCGATACCTGAAAACTCCAACCAGCGCGCGAAGGAGATTCAGGCGTCGTTTTTTTTTTAAAAAAAAAAAAAACGACACGAACGTCCCGTTAAGACGGAAACCGTCAGAGTACGGTCGAGAGAGAGCACAACGCTCGTCTCGCGTATCTGACGGCCGGGCGAATAGTACATTGAAAAGCCTTAAAATGGAAAACACAGAGAGGGGAAATCTGAAAACGACGGGGTCTTTTCGTAGAGACAACCCGATACATGGATCCAGACGATTCCTCCTCTCCATACACACACTCTCTCCTCTTTTTTGTCGAGAACGATTTCGATAAGTTAGGTCTGGGTTAGATGAGGGGAGAGGGGACTCACGGCCGGCTCTGGCCGTGCGCGGTCGTTCGTCCCAATACTCGTGACCGCGGTACGCGGCAGAGACGGGTGTCGGACTCGCGACGCACGGCTTTAAAAGCGAGCTTCACAGCCGGTCCTCCTACTCCTCCTCCTCCTCCTCCTACTACTTTCGAAATAAAGTTTCTCAAGAGTTGCGTCGTGTGCTGCGCTTTGGAGAGAGTTTGCGAACCATATTATTCGATACTAACGGACTTCACAGCCGGCTCTGCTGGCCGTGCGCGGTCGTTCGTCCCAATACTCGTGCCGCAGTACGCGGCAGAGACGGGTGTCGGACTCGCGACGCACAGCTTTAAAAGCGAGCTTCGCAGCCGGTCCTCTCGAAACAAATTCTCTTTTCTCTCTCTCCCTTTGCACTCTCTCTTTGCGCGCGTTGTTGAACGCGATCGATACAAACGGACTTCACAGCCGGCTCTGGCCGTGCGCGGTCGTTCGTCCCAATACTCGTGGCCGCGGTACGCGGGCAGAGACGGGTGTCGGACTCGCGACGCACGGCTTTAAAAGCGAGCTTCGCAGCCGGTCCTCTCGAATTTCGTGTCACAACGAACGCGCATTGCGGCGACGTTTAGTGCTCTTGGTTATACGCGAAC